>QLOI01000215.1:206-63643 GCA_003313605.1 Tuber umbilicatum | reverse complement strand
TTGACATTGTCGAAACCACCCTTTATGTCGAGGAAGAGGGAGGAGACCTTGAGGCCGGTGGTCCGGAGGAGGCGGACTTCTTGTTGGAGGGTGGCCACTGCATCGTAGCAGCTGAGCCCAGCCAACGAGCCACACTGGTGGAGGTTGAGGAGGGGGGTGGAGCGGGAGAAGGCAGCTAGGCGGAAGGCCATGATCCTTTCCAGGACCTTCGAAACCGTCTCCAGCAGGACAATGATACGGAAAGCTATCCCACTGCTACACCTATCCCATTTGTATCAAAGCGAGATGGTGTAACGACCCTGCTAGGTCTTACTAGAGACTTAATCTTATCCCCTGCCGGAGCCCGGAAGGGTTACGGTTAGGCTAGTCTAGTAACCCAACCAAATGGTTACCATGTGGCCTAAGCAAATGGTATTACTTAGACTACGAAATAGAGAGGTATACCAGGTGGGTAGAGAAAGTCAACGCTGTGAGTTCGGAAGGTGTCCGAGACTTCCGTAGAGTTACCCTACTTAAGGTAGATAGTTACCCTACCTGAGGGGATATAGTTACCATACCTTAGCAATGTGGTTACCCTACTTTTAGATAGGAGTTAACTTACCTTGAACGTAAAAGGTTATACGAAAGTACGGGAAAAGTCAGAGGAATGTTTGTTAGTCGAGATTATAGCGGAGATTCGAATATGAGATGAATCTGGCAATTCGTTGTTAAGCTACAGTCCATAGAAAATCTCGCCTCACGCGAAAATCGGAAAATCGGAGTCCAACACCTTCTTCTGTCCCCGATATACACACATTGTATCATGGGCCAACTAAAGGGTAGTTGCTGGTTTACTGGTAAACGCTTGCGATTGAACAGTGCGGTTTAATGGAGTATATGTTGTTACGGTCGTTCCGATCAGAAGCTATTCGCAGAATAGGTGAGGTGGCATGGGCTGATCGAATGATTATACGAGAAGTCATTCTTAAGTGCGTACACCACTGATCCTCATAAGCCTACGGTGGTAGAAATGTAAGATATACCTGACGCCCAGGAGGTCTCTGCTTATGTGGTAGACCAACGAATCCCATATGTCTCGGGAAGACTGTAAGATGTCTGAAGGTGGTTAGGGACCTCCAGATCGAAGTAGTCCTATCTTGACAGAGGTGCTTCTATTTAGTGGCTGCGGGTAGCACCAATATAAGCCAATGGCTTAAGTACCTCTTCATGGGAGTCGGTAGACCATGCTATCTGGTCGAAGACAATAGAGGACGATAGACTTGTATACCATAATGGTACCATTGCGTGGGTGTCCACGAGACTTGCATAGATGTATACGTATAGCACGGTAAGTTCGATATTAGACCAGCTTATCACCAACCTGATAGTTTACCACTAACAGGGCAACGATGTGTAGAGTTTTTCTCCTCCGGTTGAATGCATTTATCAAGATACTACACAAACACTTCATGTTGGATAATGAACTAGCAGAGCCAGCTGACATTCGGTAGAATGTTGACCCTAGGCCCAGAGGAGATGGGAATGCTCTTGATGAGCGGGAGCTTAAGAGTGATGGGGAGGAGCGGGCAATATAATTCTAGTTAAGTATATGCGAGATCTCTTCTCCAAAGACGATCAACTATTCTCTCAAGAACCTATTTGAGTAATAGCTACGGCTTAAGGACCTTAAGTTTCACTGTTACGGTTTATCTTTTTACATATTTGTTCTTCATTTTGCGTATATAGAAAGCTTCGGTACCGCCTCATCTTGCCAATCCATCTTCCTACATGAAGTTCCCGTTGCAGATGGTACTCTGCGGTTATGTATAAACTACCGTGGACTAAACAAGATAACAGTAAAGAACTGTTAGTCTCTACGGTTAATGAATCAACTCCCTGACTAACTCGGGAAAGCTTAAGTGTTCACTAAGTTGGACCTCACCAATGGATACTCCCTTCTGCGGATGGCCGCAGGAGAGCAATGGAAAACAGTATTCAGATGTCGGTATGGTTTCTATGAATATGCCGTGGTACCTTTTGTATTATGTAAAGCGCCGGTAACTTTCCAGGGCATGATCAGGGAGGTCTTTTGGGACTTACATGATGAAGACGTCATTGCCTACATGGATGATATATTGATCTACTCTGAAACCATGGAAGAACATAGTTCTCTTGTTCATAGAGTAATGGAACGGCTTAGGAAACCTCGCTTATGCGTTAGCACAAAGGAATCAACCTTCTATCCAGGAGTGGAAGAATTTCTAAGCTATAAGATATCTGATCGTGGGATATCCATCACTTAGGCAAAGGTAGCTGAACTTAAGAAATGGTTACTACCGAATAGTGTCCTAGAGGTCCAGAGCTTTATGGGATTGGCAAACTTATATCGACAGTTCATTGAAGAATTTAGCAAGATAGCGAAAGCTCTCACTGACTGTATAAAAAAATTACCATATTCCTTTGGACACCCGCATGTCAAGAGGCCTTGAAGTGTCGGTAGGAAAAATTTACTACTGGGCCTATATTGGTACACTTTAACCATAAATGTGAAAAAACCTTTGAGACCAATGCTAGTGACCGTGCACTAGGAGCCGTCTTGGCATAACTGTGTGAGGTTGACAAATGGTATCTGGTGGCCTTCCATAGTAGGAAGTTCTTCCCAGTAGAGATAAATTATGATATCCATGATAAGGAAATGACTGCGATTGTAGCAGCATTCAAGGAATGGGATCATCTAGTACAGTTGGTAGCAGATCAGATTACCATTTATACTAATCATCAGAACTTGGAATATTTCAATAGTAACAAGATTCTAAACAGTAGGCAACAGGGCTGGGCTGAATACTTGTAACTATTCAACTTCCTCGCAGTTTACCGGGAGGGACGCTTGAATGAAATGGCTGATGCACCATCTAGGCGTAGGGACTAGCGCCTTGAAGAGGTGGTTAATTCTCAACCAAATTCTATGTTGAGCTTTTTTCATCCATGGCAATGGGTTGTTCAACAGGAATGTGACATCTTGCGACCACAGGGGTTGCAAGCATGCCAAGGATTTCAGTTACAATCTACTTTCCTAGAGCGACTCAGGCTGGCTGCAACAAAGGACAAGGAATACTTGAAGATCCTAAATTCAGTTAAGGAAGCGGCTAAGAAGGTCGATTCTGACCATACGATCGAGAAAGACTTACTCCTTTACAAGAACCGTTGGTCCATACTAGCAGATGAGGGGTTAAAAAGTACGACCGTGGATGCTGAACTTGACTCTCGCTTAGCTGGTCACCTTGGGACATAACCAACTATGGAAAGGGTTAGTGCAAGCTTCTGCTTGCCAAAGATGGATGACCATATCACACAATATGTTCGTACATGCGATATATGCCAGCTCAGTAAGACAGCAAGACACAAGAAGTTTGGCTTCCTTAAACATATAGACGTACGATCATGACCTTGGAAGGTGATACCCATGGACTTCATGGTCGCATTACCTGAGTCAAAAGGGTATATGAAAATCTGGGTTGTAGTAGACATGTTTTCGAAAATGGCTCATTTTATAACTTTGGCAACAGAGGTAACGATAGGAAACTTGGCCCTTATGTTTCTGAAGAAAGTTTGTCAATTACACAGACTAATAGAGAGTATAATATCGCATCGTGACCACTGATTCACTTCTAAGTTTTGGACCAGCTTAATGAAATTGTTAAGAGTTAAGCTTAATGGTTCCACAGCCTTTCACCCAGAGACTGATGGCCAACTGAAAGGGTAATCCCGACTTTGGAACAATACATGTGGAGTACCTGTTCTTATCAGCAGGACTATAGGGCAGAGCTACTCCCCTTCACGGAATCTGCTCATAATACCTCGACCTGGGAGACAATTAGACAAATTGGTACAGGTCCGTATCTGAAAGTTAAGGTATACACCCAACCAGGGAGCAATTAGTTAAAGATTAGGAAGGAACATGGATGAAAATTGGAGATAATTTACATAAGGCTCAAGAGAGGCAACAGAAATGGCATGACCAGAAAAGATTGCCAGCCCGGGAATATACAACATTGGAGGATGTTGTTGGCGGTCGGACTAAAAGGGCAAAGGGAGTGCAGTCAAAACGAGGAAACATAGCAACGAAGTGAGCGATGAGGGGACTAGATCATTGCATATTCAGGCTATTTCTGGTCTTACGAAAGGTTGGCTCGGCAGCCTATGAGATTCAACTTCTCAAACGATGGGGTATACATCCGGTCTCCAATGATGTTTTCTTGAAACCATATCAGGAGCACTAAACTGGCAGGTGTACCAGGGAGGTACCAATTCCGGACATAATGGATAACGAGACTAGTTACATTATCGAAACCATTCTGATTAGCCGTTGGTATTGTAGAGCACGTCAAGAATTCCCTAACGATTGGACTAATATTTAGTTGCATGGAAGAGTTATGGTCCGGAGGACAACCGCAGGGAGCCGTATGAGATGGTAGAGGGAAGAGGCACTCAGGCACGTGTAGATTTCCTTAGAAGATACCCCTGGAAACCCCAGGATTATCAAATAGTAGACTCAGGGACAGGAAATAAACGAAACCACTGGAGGCAGCGGACAGCCCCAGAGAAGAGAGGAATGATGTACCGAACTTTCTGGATCTTACAGTAGGCTTAGTCTTATCCAATGCAAGAGCCCGCAAGTGTTACAGTTAGGCTAGTCTAGTGACTCTACCAAAGGGTTACCATGTGGACTAAGGAAATGGTATTGCTTAGACTGCGAGCTAGAAAGGTATACTGTGTAGGTAGGGGAAGTCTACGCTGCGAGTTCAGAAGGTCTCTGACAGTTCCGGCGAGTTACCCTACCTAAGGCGGGTAGTTACCCTACCTAAGGCGGGTAGTTACCCTACCTAAGGCGGGTAGTTACCCTACCTTAGAGAGTATTGTTACCCTACCATGGCAAAGTGGTTACCCTACATTTGGATTGGAGTTACTCTAGCTTAAGCATAAAAGGGTACGCGGGGTTCGGAACAAAATCATAGGAATGTTTGTTATGCGAGATTAGATAGCAGGTTCGAATATGGGCTCAATCGGCTAATCCATTGTTGAGCTACAAACCAAACGAAATCTTGCCTTGTATGGACATTAGAAAATCTGAGTCCAACACCCCCCTCTGGCCCCGATGTATGAACAAGCGTCCTGGGCTGACAGATGGGTAGTTGCTGATTTACTAGTAAAGGCCTATGATTGAAGACTGCGGCGTAAAACCCTATAGGTTATCACCATCCAGTCGATTGGAAGCTGTTCACAGAATATATCCCGGCTCATGGACTGATCGTATGGTTCCTAGAAAGATTATTCTTAAGTGCATACACCACTAATCCTTATAATCCTATGTTAGCAGGTATGTAAGGTATACTGGAAGCCCAGGAAACATCTGGTTAAGTGGTAGACCTTGGACTGCGGATGTTTCCGCAAGACTGTAAGATGTCTAGAGGTTGTTAGCGAACCCTCAATCGTAGTAGTCTTATCTTGGGAGATGTGCTTAACGTCAATGGCTACAGTTAGCACCCGTGCAGGCCAATGACTTAAGTCTCTCATCACAGGAGTCCGTTAACCAAGCTAGCGTGCTAAAGACAGTAGAACACAATAGACTTGAAGAATGTTGTAGTACCATTGAATTGTAGTCTACAGGGCTTGCATAGAGGAATACGAGCAGGACAGTGCGTTCGATATTCGACTAGCTTATCAGTAACCTGTTAGTTCGCCACTAACAGGATATCGATGTGAAGAGTTTTCTCCTGCAGCCGGATGTATGTATCAGGATACTACATGCACATTCTACATCGAATAATGAACTAGCATAGCTGGCCGACATTCGGAAGGATGTACCCTGAGACCCTGAGGAGATTGGTGTGCTGGCGATTCTGGTATGCTTATGATTGATGGACAGGGGCGGGCAATATAATTCTACTTAAGTATATGCGAGACCTCTTCTCCTAAGACAATCAACTATCCTCCCGAGAACCTATTGAGTAAAGCTGCGGCTTAAGGATATTAATTTTCACCATTAAGGTTGTCTCACTTACATATTTGTTCTTCCTGTTACGTACAAAGAAATCTTCAGTACTGCCGCATCCTGGGGATCCATCTTCCCATACGAAGCCCCCGTTACAGCCTTATGATGCGGATTGTAATATCACCACAAAGTTATATATATGAAGCAGTACTTACTCTACCGGCTGGAGTGAAATCTGGACAGGGCCTGATTCTATGTTGTAGTATTCACCTTTCAATCCGGCCTCTTATATAGTAGTTATACAATATAAAAAATAAAAAATCCCTGTCTTGAACTTGGGAACCCAAGATTCAGGTCAATATCAGGAGACACACGAGAAACTGGACTGTGGAAAATCATCTATTTGATGAAAACTCCCTGCTTACAAGTTTGATGGCTTGTTATACGTGAGATTGGAGCTCGTGCACCGGCAGTAAGAGTGTCCTATACAAATATTGCCACCGTGAGATCTTCCCCTACTTCCCTATCAACTGTTTCCCCATGTACTGTGTAAGGCTTACTCAGAATGCCATTACTGAGGGTGGAAGAGGGCAGGACGATGGACCACCAGGTTGCAGCACCCCGAGGGTCTCTTTAGCGAGTGGCTAGCTATATCAAGTGAGGGCACTGGCAAGAAACAAGGTGAAGCAGCAGACATTGAAACCGCAAATGAAGATGAAGGATACATGCGGCATTGACCAAACATTCATCCAACGTGACATCCAGTTTGGACAAAATGGCATCCATTTTGGTAATCATTCTTTGCTCGAATCCTAGTTGATGTCACAGTTGCAATAGATGCCAGGCTGTCCAGGGCGCCGGAGGTGTAGAAGTCACCTTGCCGACCTGTGGAGTCGACAACTATGTACCTGACTCCGGCTATTTCTTTTCCTTGTATAAGTTTGTGTTCCATCTGCCTGTCGCAGCCACTGTAATGGTATCAGTAGAGCGAAACAAGTCACCCTGATGCAAGTAGTTTATTTTTAAAAGATTCTGTGGGAATTGGGTTAGTTAAAAGTGTTCACAGTCCCTCCTCCCCTTGATTCTTGCAACAAGCTACACTGCTTGCCTACCGCTACTGAGGTAACCTCTTGTACTACTCTCACTCCTCCACAAGCAAACACCACTGCTAAGAAGCAAGAATACACATGCCTAATCTGGGGCTACTTGTACCTTACCCCGGCACTAAGCCAGATACTAGTCTTACTTTTGCTGTGCAAGCCTTTTACAAATTCAACCCCTTGTATAACGCCAGCCTGATTACTGTACTACAATACAATCTGGTTAGATGAAATCAACCAAAAGTCTTGGATTAAGATATAGTCTCCATCCTGGTGACCCATACCAAAGCCTATAGGGTGATGGCGACTTCACTGATGATTTCAAGAACTGTAATAGTAACTGTGGTTTTGGATGTCTCCCCACTGAGAAGAACAATAATACTGTATCAGTAGTTTCTTGGTCCAACAAGCCACACCAGACAGTCGCCCTTTCCTCTATAGAAGCAGAATATATGGCTCTTATTCAGGTAGCAAACAAAGCTATTTGAGATTCACAGTTTATTACAGTATTGTAAACTACCCTGCACAGCAACGATACTGTACTTGAAAATCTTTTATCTCCAACGTAATAATAAGAACCGTCGTAACCTCCGTATCCTACCTTAATAAAGCTCTTCCTCAACATCCCTGGCTCCACACCTCTCACTCACCACTCTGAATCGCTCGATGGGGCCACGGTTATCACAATTCTGGAACATCATGTGAGGGAGCAGGTCGTAAATGATGAAGTATAAATAGACTACCAGGCCAGCTGAGACATGATTGCCAGAACGGAATGTATAAAAGTAGCAACCGTTAGAAGGTTAGGAGGATGGATTATTTTTGGGATAAATACCAGCTGCCTTTCCCGTTGAGTTATTTGAGCATCTAGTTTTGTTCGTGTCATCTTAGAGAGTTAGAATCAGAAAGTTATCTTCCACGCTTTTGCAGAGAGTTTACCTTTCTTCGTCATCGTAGTTGCAGTCATAGACTATCACTCGGTAATTTCAATCGTCGGAAAGGTTCAATATTTTGAAAAGAAGATGGCGGTTGCCAACCGGGAATTGGAGATGTACTACTGTTAGGATTTGGTTGAGGTGCGAGATTGGAATTGAGCCTAACAAAGGAAATTCAAACTCTAGGCTCCTTGTCCCTGACAGTCCACCCGGCCGCTGCCCGCCCAGATGTAGTCTCATCTGGCCGCCATGGAAATTCTTCTCAGCATGAGGGGTAGCCAGTCCTTTCCTGCCCCAATGTTGAATGGGCTGGATGCTTTGGAAAATGGAGAGAAAAAGGGAGTAACAATTCCAATGCAACAAGTCACCCCACACGTATTGCTAACCACCGGTGCTTACCCCGGAGCTCGCATTTGTTGTTCGTCCGGCACCTATTTCATTTGTTCGATGGTTCTTTCAGCTGGTCAGGGACTGTCTAACTATGGACATGAAAAGCGGATAGTCGTCTTGGAAAAGTGGTGAGACGTGTGAGAAGGAGCGGTGAAGGATGCGTCGGAGAGAAGGGCCCTGTAGAGTCGTGAAGGATACGTCAAACTAACGAGGTCTGTAAAGCGGTAAAGAGTGAACCGGAGAGAAGTCAATGTAATTTTGGTGCAAAAACAAAACAGGAGAATGTCACTGACTGTCGGTGAATGCAGCGTAGGGAAGAAAATCATAATACTAGGAAAGAGAAGTTCGGCGCTGAGGTCAGTGTGAGCTGGAGGTGAAGAGCTGTATGGAAGATATTGTGCGCCATAGACGAATGAGTGTGATTATGTTGACAGCTCCTGGAGAGTCTGTATTGTTTGTTAGTGTATTTAAGGGACCAGGTAGTCCCCCATGGTCGATTTATTCAAGTCTTTATATCTTCGCTGTCCCGAACGTTATTGCATAATCGATCAAATATCATACCTATTTTTCACGACAACGACCAGTCCGTCCGGCTCTGGGTACGGCTGGATTGTCACAGCCATTTCCAGGGGTGGCCAGGCCTGACTGTGGGCAAGGGGCGTTCCCAAACAAAAGCCGGCCGACGCCTGGGTCCCCTGCAGGCAAATGGTTCACACGGCCACCTATGTTTCACCACTACAAGCCTCACAATCAGGCCCCGGCTTAGATCTGGTCGGGTTGGGCCCGGTTGGGAACCTCGCGATTTGGGCCGGGCCGGGTCGCCCGAAAAGCCTGAGACAATGGTCCCTTATCTCTATCAAGTCAGGTGATATCACTCATATCTCCAGAATTTCAACAAAAGTTCCATGAACCCCAGGACTTCCACCATTCTTGAGAGCCTATTTGTTGCGCAATTTCAAGCCTCATATTTCCGATTACCCTTTTCCATCGCGTAGCTTGATTCTTCGCAAGGAACGCCTATCCGTGAACCCCGCCCCCCTAGCCCCAACCACTAACAGCCATTCTCTCAGAACAAATCTTCTAGTTGAAGATGTATTCTGAATATTTCTTATCTTTCATCCAGGTCACGAACTCTCATGCTCGTCTTCGGACCTGTTTTTCCTAGAATGAGCGGGGCTTGAAGTCCTCCAGAGTTAAAATATTTTCCTGCTTTAAATGGCATTGATTTGATCCCTGCGCTCGAATAATTTGGACTTTCCGGGTCGCCCGAGCTTTCTTTGGGTTGGGTCGGGCTCGGGCCGGGCCGGTTACCATTTGGGCCGTGTTTGGGCCGGGCTAAAGAATTTATGGCTCGGGCCGGCCCATTGCGAGATTTGCATTACTAGGAAATCCGTTATTCTTCCACAGTTCTAACCGTTCATAAAATCATGAGGTTCATTCGTATTTCCCCACGGTGGCGCGAGAATTCCGGGAAGAATAAATGTATAGTCCGTTGAGGTACGATACCATATTGAGTACAGTGGTGGTTCGTCAGTGGATGTCATAGATTAGCCTTAAGCAAGATCTATAACACCACTGGCATGCTTCTGTTGTTATTCACCGGTGCGCGGTCCATGGTCATGAGACCCCGACCCTGTTACATTTGCGGAAATTTCATTTATTGTTGTTTTTTTTCTCTTTCGGCAAGTAGTTGTTTCAAGGTAAAAATTGATAAGAGCAGGATATATCCGTCATTGGCGTTAAGCGGGTAAACTGAGCGGTGAGCGGTTAAACTCTTCGGTGTGGTTTATTCTAAGTGGGGCCGCGATGAAGGGAAAGCGAGGGGTCATGACAACGCATACACAGTGAACTATCGGTGAGGAGAAAATATAGCGCATGTAAGGCGGTGAAGAATTTGTTTGGAATATTCTCTATTTCTTTAGTTTCTCCCTGTATGCTGTTTCGAGCAAGTAAAACAGGAAAGACTGCCGGCAGCCTACAGATATCTTCAGGTTACCTGGGCATCTTGCGGCTTTAACAGCAATGGCACCAAGACTCAAACCAGCTGTTGCCTTGGCGCCGCCCGGCCTTGGCAGCTGCTAGAATTGCAACTGGACTAGCACGTGCTTTTCAAAACCAAGGCCGGACTCGCCGGACTGCCGACCTATAGCCTGCACTATAGTCCGGGCCGGCGGCTTGGTGTCACTGAATGGGACTGACCGATGTTAATACCCAAACAGCCAACCCACGATGTGGCCGAATAGCGCACCGCTAGGATAGTAGCAGCGGCGCAGGCATTGAGTCAGTAACGCACATATGGGGGATGCAACACGGGGTGAGTAGTTAGTGGATATGCCTGGATGTGCCTGAGTTCACAGTGCTGTTGTGGTAACCGCTGCACAGTGACTGCCACTACAGGATATTCCGGTTGAGGCAGCACCGCGCCCACATTAAGCACCCGCAATTCCATCTACTGGCCGTCAATCTCTCAAGCTAGAAGAACAAAGTTGAAAAAGCTTTGCTCCTCACATTTCATTTACAATCGCCTTTCCCTTCAGCAACAGTATTTCGCCATCAGCCACAGGGTAGTAACGATGGATACTTCACATTCAGTCAGAACCCCTCTCGCCTACGCTGCTCAAAATGGGCATGAGGAGGTCGTTCAGATGCTCCTTCGTCACCCGGCGATTGATCCCAACAAAGCTAATGCCCGATACGGCCAGACACCATTGTGGTGCGCAGCCGAGTGTAGGGAGTTGGAGATCGTGAGAATTTTACTTCAACGGGATGATGTTTCCCCCAACCGACCCGACTCTGAAGGCCGAACACCCCTCGCGCGTGCTGCCGGAAATGGATATGTGGGTATTGTGAGGATACTCTTAGAGCGTGGAGACATCAATCCGAGCTCGGTTGATAGGTATGGTAAAACACCTCTCATAACTGCTATTGAGAGTGGCAATGAGGAGATCGTCAACATGCTTCTGGAACGGAACGATATCAATCCCGACTCCGCCGCCGTAAATGGCAGTACACCGCTTTCATCTGCCGCACTGTACGGCCATAGTAGGATTGTGAGAAAATTGCTGGAGCGAAATGATGTCAACCCCAACGCTGCCGACAGTGCAGGCTATACCCCGCTCTTGTCTGCTGTTTTGGCCGGACATGAGCAGGCCGTGGGGATGCTGCTGGAACGGACTGAGGTCAGTCCCAACACACCTGATCCCCGAACTAACCGACCTCCACTATTCATGGCTATTGACAACGGCTTTGATGGAATGGTGAGGAAGTTACTGGAACGGGACGACACTGATAGAGAGGTAATGGACGCAGATGGCCACACACCGCTGACGGCGGCTGTCGTTCTTGGGAAAGTGGCAATTGTGAGAACATTGTTACAACGGGGCGACATCAACCCCAACAAGGTAGAGAGTAAACACGGGCGAACCCCGCTCCTACTAGCCGCCGCCCGTGGACATGAGGAAATTGTGAGCATGCTGGTTGAAAGGAACGACATTGATCCCAACGCGGCGGACAACATAGATGGCCTAACGCCACTCTTGTGGGCTGCCCAGAATGGTCATGAACCCATAGTGAGGATGTTAGTAGCACGGAGTGACGTTAGGCTGACCACCCCCGACAACCTATGTGGCAGGTCTCCGCTCTGGTGGGCGGTCCGGTGCAGGCATGAGCCAGTAATCAAGATATTTTTGGAAAGGGCTGGTCTGATACATAGGACGGACCCATGGTCGCTCGGCAACCTGAGTGTCAGAGAAACAAGTTTGCTTGTGGCCCGGTCTGAGATGATTCTGAGAGATGTAGAAACCGGACATTTATTTGGATCCTCCGCCAGCCTACCCCACGAGCCACCGGCACCATCCACACCTCCCGCAAAAAGGATTCGGCGATTTTGATATCACGGGATAAAGCCGGGCAGTTTCCTGGAAATCAAGTGTTTTGAGGACCGCGTACAATTTTATGGGAATCTCTTCGCCGATTGGAGAGTATGTAGAGCCGTTGGACATAGAGGGTTGAAACAGGGGAGTTTGCGGGTTAAATCAGTTAAGGGGTGCACAGTATTTCTACTTTCTTTCTATGTGCAAGTCCCGTAGGTCCATAATCACAATTCCCATCGTTCATACCAATAGCTTATACCTTTTCAAAATGTTTAACCATTCGACGATTGAATCGACCGAGTGATAGTCCGTGACTAGTTCGTGATAACTAAGTTGTGAAGCTCAGCAAGACCAAGTAATATAATATACAAGTATCATACTTGCCCGTGTGTTACCACACTAGTTCTTGATACTGAATAATGTGTTGCTCCGCACAATGCTTATGTCTTGGCCTGTTAGTCATGTGACAGAGCTTTTCGCTAATGCTTATTTTAGATAATATGATTGGCACACAGCATGGAGCATGCCGAACCGGGCTATCTGCTATATCCTACAGCATTCAGATTTAGGTATAAACCAAGCCATCATCCCATATCCAAATTTGTTTTGACAAAAGAAACCCTCTGCTCGGACCCCTTCTCACAAAATACCTTCTGGTAAACTGGTTTCACAACCATGATCAAAGAAACAAATAAACAAAAACAATCAATATTCCCACTGATGCTCTGCCGGCAGGTTCTCTCAATACCTCTCTTCTCCTCTTTTAAAAATTTCCTCCTCTGCTGTCCCATGTCTTCTGCAATTGCTTCCTGAATTATATTCCTTTCTATAATTCAAACAAATTATATGCTTTTTGAAGACCATCTCAACTTCTTAATGCAGCAGTGTAACTCCTCTTAGTTCATTTAACTCATTCCATTCCTGGGCCATTTTCTTCCACAGTTCTATTTTATGAGACTTTCTACAACCTTTACTTCTACTAAAACGCCACTTCAGCAATGAACCACCAGGTACAACTCGACTGCTACTGCTGTAGTTCCCTTTACAGGCTCACAAGTCATTCTGGTGACAGGCAGGAAGAATAACCAGCCTATTTGGTTTAACAAATGTCTGTGGCACACCCTCTAAAGTGCCTCATTACAGTTAACAATTAACAGTCATTATTCTGAGGCTTGCTTCCGCAGTTTGTTGCTTTTTCACTTTCTTAGCCCTAGATAATAATTAATCTGCCAGAACCCTAGCAATGGTAGCTATGGACAGTGGAGTAACGGTCCAAGCAATGCAAGGAAATATAGGAACAATAGCTGTTGTGTAGCGAGAAGCAAAAAGTGCTTTCAATGGGAGGGAATATCTCTCTAGGCAGAATAAAGGAAAAAATAGTATTGCTAGCATAAAAAGAGTAACTGAAGAGCCAGGGTTGTGATTGAGATATGGAAGCCCAGTAATGATAGATGAGATAAGAACACCAGGTTGATGAAAATTAGGGAAAGAGAGATCTGAACTATTGGGAATAGAATAATTTTGTCCACACCAGTGGTAGTATTAGGATTTGAGTTCTGTACTCAGCAATCTTGGAGGCTCACAATAGTTAATATAGGAAGTTGTCAGATCACCAGTTTGTTTATTCTTCATAGTTTATTCCTTTTGCAATTAGCTTGATCTTACTGAAAAAGACAAGGGGATCCTAACCTCCATAGCCTTTATTAGATGTGAGCATGACTTATGCAACAAAATCGATCAATATCTATGTCCACAAGTAATCCTACAGGCAGCATGGTACAATGGACCAACACTAGTAGGAATCTCCCTTCTCACACCAAGTCTATGGAGAAGTTCGATCTCAGCATTACGATCAGTACTTTATCTGTTCAATCGGATACTGAGTAACAGGTAATTCACCTCTTATGTTAGTATCCTGTCTCCTTGTTCGTTCCTTTCTTGTCCTTGGTACCATCAAATAATGCTTTCTGACTAGTCTTGTTGAGACTCCACAAGTCTTGTAATGAATTTCGTAGGTACGGTCAACGTTTCCAATGGTCCGACCGGTCTGGTCTCGGGGGTTGAGTGGACCTTGGGTCACAATCAATCCTGTGGACTGGACTTGACTACCTTGAACAGTTTAGTCCAGTTTAAACCAGTATCTGACCAGGCGCGAAGACACAATCTAAGGGCAGTCTGGCAACACATATGAGAAGAGAAATTGTGCGGATAGAAATATAGCGCATGAGATTTAAATTACGGAAAAGGTCGATATTCTACAGATATCACAATAGATACCCTTCTATATCAATTTTTCCAATTACCATATCGACTGGGCCCATCTACAATGAGCTTGGTCTTCCAAATGTTCAAAACCAACATCTACTTTCAGACATCCTATGTCAAGATCTATGATCTGCTAGTAGGATAGCAGAGGATTTACACAAGGGCCGTTGACATTTTATCATTTGGTCCCCTTGGTCTGACCAATCCCTAAGCAGTCTAGTCCTGAATCTTGACTGCCTTGTCAGTCTGAAATCTCTCATAGGACTAGACCAAATTCTGACCATACAACCAAGTCTGTCCAGTCTATCGCCGGCCATTCGGAACCCGGGGTACGGTGCTTAAAGTATACACTTATACATTCAATCTTATGACTATCACTCAGGTGTATGCCTCACCATACCCCTACAAATTCGTTGCTCGGAGAGCAGTATCCAAGCCTTCCAATGGGTCGCGGGTTCGTTGGGTTAGCCCGGGCTCTTCATTGGGCCGGGCTGGGTACGTTGGGTTGGGCTCACCTTAGGGCAAACCCGGGCTGGGTCGTGCTCGGAGGTGCCAAGCCCGGGTTACCCACCGAACCTAGCGAATATTTTGTCCCTCATTTCTGATTTTCATGATACTATACTTCAAGTCATGGTCACTATGGAAACTGGAATCTGAGTATATGGAATTCATAAAGACTGTGACCGTGACTATTTGCATTTTGGTAAAAGGTCAAAGCGGAACCACCTTCAAACTGGGAGCACATAGTGAAAAGCTAGGTGGAAACCTGATTAGCTCTTAGGGATTCCGAGCATTTCAAAGATGAGAAAACGAGCAGCTTCGATGAGAGCACACAAGGTCAGTTCTTTTTACCACCTATTCAACTGACCTTACCCTTCTGCATTTCCTATTGTCCATTCTGTTTTCTAATACTAATTGTATACTAACACTGATATATATTTAATTCCTTTTCTTTTTTGCTCCAGCCCACTGGGTTCGTTGGGTTAACCCGGGCTTTTCTTTCTCGGGCTAGGTTGGGCTGGGCTCGACATCCGTTGGGCTTGGGCCGGGTCGGGTTCGCACTTTTTTGACCCGTGTTAGCCCATTGGAAGGCTTGGTAGTATCCAAGGTGTTATTTAAAGATAGAAGACTTTATAGTTGCTCAGCTATAATATACGAAGTAATGTAACAACTTGCCTGAGGATCTAACTGGATAAAGTATTTTTCTCTGACTATTTTTCGGTACGTTTTTTTGTTCGGTCCAATTAGTTATTTTATATTAGGAATAGATGATACATGTGGCAAGAAGATTATAGTAAAAAAAATTTCATCCACTACGGCTACTATCCAATAAACCAAATAATTCTTGCTCCTGTTATCTACTTCATTGACAATAAGTTTAAAGAAAATAGCTCACGTAACAATTGTACTCTGTACCCAGATCTGGGGAAAACTACTTTAGGTATTTGTAAGAAGATTCACCTGCATCCGGTCAGTACCTGGGCCCCATTCATACTGAATAAAGTATTAGGTATGAACACAGAATCTAATGCAACGGGCTTTACCAATTGGGATTTGGTTATAGCTAGAAGCCACACTTAATCACTACCAACTCAGGTTTCTAAGAAATAAGTGTTGGGACAATACAATACTGTTTGATATCAGGTGACAAAGAGCAAGGCAAAGACCCCAGTGTGGTTAAAACATTCTTTATTTGGTCTAATATAAGCCCTAACATATTCTAAATGACAATGGATGTGGAAACATGTTGCTTCATTACCAGCCCTGGTCATCTCTACTGAAAGTTACAAAGGGCAAGACCTTTTCCAAATTCAGGGAGATCATCAGAGCCTATGAATTATGAAGAACAGAGAAAGGACAAGATAGGATGGGATATAAGGAAGGCAGAAAGAGAAAAGAAGTCTAGGAGCACATTGCACAGCTGATTCACAGCTCCACTACAACCTTGAGGGCAAAAATGTGACAAACTCCCCATCAACATAGATAAAATGGCCAGGTCAATTAGGGACAGCTGCAAGGGAAACTAAGTACAAGGAAAGTGGGAAAGAGCATATGCAGTTATTTGAGTAGCTACAGAACTAAGGTTACATTAGTGACCAGAGTTATTTCCTCATCTTCAAGGCTCAGTAGAAAAAGATTTTGTTCTTTATTTAAAAACCTCTAGTTCTAAAGACTAGGAATGCCATTACAACATACTTATAATAGTAAATGCTTATAAGACAACAGAAGTTAAACAGATGATCTACAACAGAACAAGAGGCAACCAGATAAGAGCTATGAACTTCTACGGCAATATAACTAAAACTGAGAACGATTGATCATTTCCAGTTGCAAGTCACTGATAAGGAAAATGTAAACTGGGATCTTAACAAGCATTTCACTTGAGTTTAAACTATTATCGTAGAAACAAGTAGGACATCTTATGTATCCTTAGAGCTGTATTTACCAGTAACCTCCTCTGGGCTGATTTTAATTCTCTTACTGAAAGATTCCTACCAATCTCCATATCCCCTGTTCAAAAACCTCTGGTAGGTACCTCCTTGGACTATTCAAGATGTAGGTTCTAAACGGGCTTCTGATCATCTACTGCAATGATATATTCCTTCACAATTAATGGCAGGGATCTAGAACCCTACATGTTCCCAATTGTCGTAATAAACTCTAAATTACTTCAAGGAAGAAGGATCCCAAAGATGCGGCCATACTTACGCTTGCTTGGTACTCAAAATAAAAAACAAAATAGGAAATAGAAAACAGTTGCAGTGAAACATAAGATCGTTAAGCCACAGCTTTGCCTAATTAGTTGTCGAGATGATAGTTGATCCTCTCAAGGCAAGAGCTCTCGCTCATGCTTAAGCAGAATTTTACAGATTGTGAGCTCCTCTCCACCACTCCTAATCTCACCCCTAGCGCAAGTATGCTCATCTCACCTGGACGTCAGGCTTCCATTCTCGCAAATGTCAGCTGGCTTTGCTAGTTCATTATTCCTGGTGAAGAATTCAAGCTGTGTTGTAATACATACAGCTGTAGGAGGAAACACTTCACCTCACTCTCTCGTTAGTGGTGAACCAACAGGTCTATGATAAGCTCGGCTAATATTGTACTCATTTTCCAATATGTATTTGTCTATGCAAGTCCTATAGACTATCATTTTATCGTACCACATCGTTACATAAGTCCATCTTCTCCAACTGTCTTCAACACCATAGCTTGGTCTATGGACTCGCACAATGAGGCACTTAACTTGTTGGCTTATACGGGAGCTACATATAGTGCTGATAATCAGTATATCTACCAAGACATGACTACTCACCGCCAGAGTTGGCTAACACCCTCGACGCATCTTACAGTTATCAGTGTGCTCCGGATTAAGCATAATTGTGACTGAGATGATGGTCTATTAACTTCCACTGGACTCTCACCTACCCCATCACATGCCCTTGAAGGCACTAGGACCTTTGGTTGTCAATCCTGTATGGAGACCAATTTGTGTAACCACTCACCCACCCTCTTTGTTCTAACCTATTGCTTGATCAACTTCTAGTCAACGGGACCGTGATAATATATACTGTTCGACGCCACAGTCTTTAATCATAGGATTTTACTAGTAAACTAGCAACTACACTTTACCCTGCCCATGATCCAGTATTAATACACCAAGGCCAAAGGGGCGTCTTCAACTCAGATGTTCCCACATTTGTCTGAAATGATATTTTCTTTGGTTTGTAGCTCAACATTGCCTTTCTTGATTGAGCTTAAACTGGAATCTCAGATACAATCTTGGCTTAACAAACAATCCGATTATCTTGTTTTCAATTTTGCATACCCTTTGAAACTTGAGATAGGGTAACTCCTAACAGAAAGTAGAGTAACCACTTGGCTCAGGTAGCGTAACTATAGTCTGCAGGCCAAGATAACTACTCATCTTAAGTGATGTAACAGGCGGGTGTCCTCCTATCTCTTCAGAACCTATGGCATAACATTTTCCCTACTGGCGCGGTTTATCTTTGGAATTCACAGCTTAAGTATTATGATTCTATTTAGCCTATATGGTAACTGTTGCTCGTATTACCAGACCTGCCTAACCATAACACTTGCGGATTCCGCCTTGACATAAGGCTAGGTCAACAGGAAGTTCCAGCAGGGTACTTATATCACTTCTCTCTTCTCTCCAGCCCCCCTTAGCCTCTAGTGATTTTTCATACTCCAGTTCCGATGTCTGGTATGCTATGATCCTTCCATTGAGATGAAGACCTTTTATGGTAATCCGTAAGGGCCTTTTTACCTGTCTCCTATCTCATCTGATATGGCTACCAGCGGTTGTCCTCAGGACCATTGCACTTCCAAGCAACGGAATATTCTAAAAACCATTTTGGAGCCTTTTGGCTAACTCCTTCATACCACCCACTATCAATAATGCTTTTAATAATATAGCTATGCTCATTGACCATCATGTCGAGAATTGGTACCACGATTTTATATCTACCAGTTGAGTCATCCCAGTATAGTTCCCAAAGGCCCACCTTGAAAACAGAAGATATACTCCAGCGAATCAGGAAGTTGAATCTTATAGACAGCTGAGCCAAGCTTTTGTAGGACCAATCATTGTGACGATATATCATGGCGTATCTTTTCCATTAGTCGCTTGGGTTGTATGTTAGGTCCAATCAAAATTATGCTGCCAGCCCTCTTCGCCTGACCAGCCATGACCTCTTCTAATGTTATATATCCCGGTGCTCACAAATCTCATTACTTACGCGCTTTCAATTTCCTCTCTTGTACCATAATTAAAGTATCTCAACTTTCTATCCTTACCCCTTCCCAATCCTTAACTAGTAGCTTCCTGCTAGTGGTTATCCTTTGACTATCTGATACAAACCGGGCCCAATGTGTTTTTACATCAAAGTTGTAATTGATCTTGAAGAGAGACACGTTGGTCGACTCTGATATTAACATCTTATTCATATATTCTATTGAATTGTAGGTATGGTATGATCTTAACATCAGCAAAAAAATAGTCTGCATCTGGTGCGTCACAGTTTCACTCAGACGTCGGCGAGGTAACCTCTACTACAGTTACGCTCAGGATGCCCACGTGTTGGTTGCAACGTCCACTGGTATCCGAGCAATCTACGGTTGCCTCAATAGACCCTGTTGCCTCCTAACAAGATGTTATGCCAGACCCACCCCTGGTCGGCACCCGGGTTGTTCGCCTTGGTAATTCCTCGTTGTAATATTGCCTCTTTTTTGAATCTTCACCTCACACCACACCTCCCCTGCTGGGCCCTGCACAACTCACTCCCCTTCATAAAACACTTCTTCTTACAACATGGGCATGCCGCTACAGAAGTGATCATTCCTCGTCAGGTTCATGCATGTACGGACCTTGACACCAGATTCCACAGGTGGCCCTTTGGGTGTAGCCTCCGATACTCATCGTCCAGGATCTACTCGATACCGCCACCCCAACACAGCGAGAACGTCCTCCAGGCGACATTATTGGTGGAGCTACATCCTGTTATGGAATTGATCCTTCATTTTAGCTAGTTTGAGCAACATGTTACTATGTGTATTGGTTTTAAATAAATATTAATGTTGAATTTTAATCTAAACCTTGAATTGCCAGTGTGACCTAAGTCACAAGGTTTCAAAGAAGGAAGCCTACGGTTATTTTTATTTTGCCCCCAAGGACCATTGAACAATGTAGCTGGATGTCTGGTTGTGCCAAAGGAATGTGGTGTAGCGCCTGGTTGCGCCCAGGGTATGTAGTGTAGCGCCTGGTTGTACCTGGAGATTGATGTGTCAATCCCCTTGCACCCTGACACCAATGAGACGCAACTTGCGCGGCCTGATTTGCCATTAATGTTCTGTGCACCCTGTGCATCAGATGCACTAGACACTCCGGGGGCATCAATGAATTTTCGTCAATAAATAGATTATATCGAGTATCCGGTCGGAATACTAAAAATCTGTTCCTTGCACGTTAAGGGACAAGCTATTTGATATGAAGGAAGATTGGCTGACATTCTTGTACTTAATTCTCCTCAGTGAGGTAGACGGTAGCATCTCTATGTACATGTTTGCATGCTCCACATACAATCCTTGTACCTTAAGAAATAATAGGGAAAACATAGGAAGAAACATAAGTGCGACAGTGTTTGACCCTGAGAATCTGCCAAGGAAATGCCAAAAAATGTGCGTTAATCTAAGAGGGTGTGAGGGAGATAACCGTAAGTCTAAAGTAATAATTGGTGGTTAAACAAAGTGAGAAGTATGCATAAAGATGTAGAAATATCCTAAAATCTGTAAATAAAAACACTGCGCTAATTCTAATCATTATCATGAAATATTCAATGAACTATACGTCATTGATGTCCTGGCTGTGGTAGTCTTTTCTGGGTATAAGTAAAGCCGTAACACTAACCAAGCATGATAATACACGATAATATCAAGGTAAAATAAACTTATGAAACAAATCCGAAAATTTTAACATCTTCCACTAAAGGAATAAGCTCCACCCAGTTATCATACTGATAAGAACAGTAACCTTGAAGGTATTGTCCTAAAGTTGGGTTTACCATTTCAGTTTGCTGATTTGTTTCAGGCTGGGCAGCCACAGAAACATTTACCTTTACTCTCAATAACTTCATTCAGCTAGCTCAAAACTTAGAAGTGAATTGGCAATCATAATTGAATATTATACTCTCTGGTAGTTCATGGAAGCGTCCAATCTCCTTTAGAAACCAAGGAGCTTAATCACCTGTAGGTACTTCAATTGCTGAATGAATTCAGTTGAGCTATCTTTAGAAACCTGTCCACTATGATCCTGATTATTGTATACCCCTTTGACAATGGTAATGCTCCTGTTAAGTTCTTGAAAATTGTCTTCCATGTTCATAGCCATACCTCATTAGGTTTAAGCAGTACAAAGTTCTGGTACTATGCGGTCTGTCTGCACTGGCATGTATTGGATTTTCAGACCTATTGCGTAAGGTCTGCATACACCTTCATCCAGTAGTCGTTTGCCGCAACGATTCCTATAGTCCTGTTTGTCCCCAAGTGCTCAGCTAAGAAAAAATCACGTTACGTCTCCCTGCCTCTACTCTTTAACACTTCATCCGCGTTTATATTGCCACAGTTCTTGTAGCGTAATTAGTATTTCATAATCATGGTTTAGGATTAACCTCAATGGTCACTTCCTTCATCATCAAAAATATTACTTACCTCTGGTGGATTGCTGTGGCCCCCTGAGCACATGCAGAACCTATTGTTAGTCACGAAATTCCCTTAAACGCAGATGCGACATTAGATCCAGCTGAAACCGTGCTAATGTCCCCGTCACTTACTCCATCAACTACACATCCTGACGACCCATACTTTCCCTAGACCTCTCACCTGTGCCCTGATACCAGCTGCCACTACTGCCAGTAGGGTCTTTTTCAGGCTCTTTATAATTGAAAGAGCCAATGTCAACCTTCATTCTACTTGGAATCCAAGTGATAGCATTGGTTTGGTAGTAGTCATGTTAGTTTGTTATGACATTATCCGGGCTCGTACTTCACACCTCTCTTCATAGCGCTCTCCCATGTACAACACACTCACTTTCATAACACGCTTTCCTATACATCACACCCTTTGACAATACATGTAACGGCATACCATACTCCAGAAATCATTCTGTTACACAGCAAACTTTCAAAAGGATAAGATTCTTGCGAGATATTGCGTTGTCCTAACGTTGAGGCCAGATTCTTCGGGCACACTCTCATCATGACATCCGATACTCAGTGTCCTGGATCTACTCCATGCCTTCTGTCCAAGAGTGTAAATAACATCCCAGTGGGGAGAATATCAGCGAAGCAATACCCAGTTATGAAACTGGTCTTTGTTGGAAAGTTCTAGAGACGTTCTGGCAGGTACTGATTCTGACACCAGTTTACACGGGTGCTCTGCCGCTGTGATGTCTGATACTTAGCACATTGAATCTACACTACGCTAGCGTTCCAATGATGTAAAGCAGGTCCTCCTGGCACCCTTATTGGTTGTGCAGCAGCTTGGTTTGGAATTGGTCTTTTCTGGCCAGATTTTGGCTTGTACAGGATTTGACATCAAATTCCAACGTTGCCCTGTGGCTGCAACGTCCGATCCTCGGAATGCTGGATCTCCGCAATGCCAGACTTTCAATGGTAAAGATAACGTCCTCATGGCGGCATTATTGGTTGAGCTACAGCTTGTTATGGAGGTAGTCTTTTCTGGCGAAGTTTTAGTATGTACTGACTTTAACAGCGGATTCCACAGGAGCCCAGCGGCCGGGATGTCCGATACGGGGCGTCCGGGGTCTGCTCAACTTCCGCCTTATAATTGTGTAATGAACCTCTCCCTTGCGCAATTATTGGGTTCGCTACAGCCTATTATGAATGTTGCCTTTCCTTGTATAGTTCTGGCCAGAATCACTGGCCGTGGATGGGAGAATTATGGTCACTGTTACTACTAGTGCTTTAATGAATATGACTATTTTCTCCATTATGGACTTTATTGTAACAAATTGAACTGTGACCTACTGGATCACAAAGTGGATAAGGAGCGACCGATTGGCATTTCGGAGTCATGGTTGCATCCTGTGAATGTAGTGTTGTGCCTGGTTGCGACCGGAAATGGATGTGTCAACCCTGTAACAGCTGTGGGCTAATTCGACCTACTGCCAGGTACTTATGTGTGATTAACTGTCTGGGCGCCCAGTGCACCAGATGCACTGTACGCTCCGGGTGCGTCAATAAATTTTCCCTGATAGTAACCGGGTCCAGAAACTTCTTGTACTCCTTGTTTTTGCTGGCATTCTGCTTAAGTCTTGCCAGGAATGTAACGTGTAAACAGAACCACCGTCATCCCTGAAACGTCTCTGGTGCACAGTTTGTTCCTTCCTGTTGAACAACATCTTGTCCAGGACAGAAACCACTCTACAGCGTT
Organism: Tuber umbilicatum; assembly: GCA_003313605.1. Taxonomy (NCBI): domain Eukaryota; kingdom Fungi; phylum Ascomycota; class Pezizomycetes; order Pezizales; family Tuberaceae; genus Tuber; species Tuber umbilicatum. Next base: position 40,143 of record QLOI01000215.1, on the reverse strand, counting down.
TTTTATTAAAAATTAATCCTCCTGCTGAAGGCTTTAGTCACTACCCCTAGACAGTACCTCTAGCTTTTTATTCAATCTTCCTTTATGGTATACTATGTGTAAGTTGAATGGTGGTACGTATTCAGCCTGGTAGTATTGTCTATGGCATATAATCATAGCACTATTCAAATATTCCAACTTCATATGTTCAATATAGATGGTAATTTGGTCAGCTGTTAACTGGAGTGAATGATTTCATTGCTTGAATCCTGCCACAATTGCAATCATTTTCTTATCTTGTACATGAGTATATATATACGCCTGAGAGAGGCTCTTACTAAGGAAGGTTAAGGTGTTCTATTCATAATGATCGCTGAGTTGGGACAATATCTTATGGTTAGAATTTCGCCTTGTTCATACTCGCATATCCCTTCCCTATAAACTGATTAAGCCCATTGCTGTAATATCCCTGCAATGGGCTAAATAAACCTACATCGAGAGGCTGCAGGAGGTGTGTAGAGTGCGCATGAAGATAAAAAGGAATAATCTTCCCATTAAAACAATAGTCAAAGAATTCGCAATTATAATGTGTGGTATGTTCATCCAGGATTAAGAGGCGATACCCCCCAGCGGCACTACATAGTTCTATCAGCAAAGGTAATAGTGAGTATAAGATTTAGTGGAGGAACAGTTACCACTCCCGTGTTTCCATATCGAAAACCTCCTTCAACTACCGCAGGCAGAGTACCTCCTTGCTCCACCACTTCTCAGATACTCCAAATGTGGTCAAATCTGTTTTTTTTTAGCTTCGCATACCCTCCCATGTAGTATGCTAGCCCTTTATTTATAATGATCCGCCCTAGTATTCGCCCGTCTATGGATTTGGGCTCAACGACAGAAACCCATTCTCATGGACTGTCCTGTGTTAAGCGTGTAACCCAGCCGCCCATTCGACATATCACCTCACAACGCAAAGCCACCCCACCATAAACCCCTATTCATCTATATTATAAATATTTGAATTTGATATACGATAGAATTTAATTAGGCATTGTAGCTGAAGAAGTAATTGATGCTAGTAGATATCATAAGCGGGAGTGTATAGAAGGGGTATTACCTTATTAATATAATCTTTTAAAACCACAGGATTGCAAGCAAAAGCTCGCTGTCAGCCCAGTCATGACCTTAACTTCGCCTCTAATCCTGCATGCATGCTCAGCAACCGTGTTATCCCGTGTTTTCCTGGCGATCGATTTTTTTTCCCGCCGGTTCACTATTGCCTCTGCTATACTTTTTAGCACCTCCTACCTTGGGGGGTGACCCCACTCATCCGATCTCTCACACCAGCAGGCAATAGATTTTTTCTCGCACTGGGTTAACACTTGCATCTTGCAATGCCCTGACACCAGGGATTGCCTTCACTTCAGCCTCCTGCAGAGAGTGGAGTCAGCTATTCCAAACTTCTTGGCGCAGGTGCGCATCAATGGCTCATCGCTGTGTTGGTAGTGCCTGATAGACTCCTGCAGCAGTAATTTACCCACATCCTTCTGTCGATTCTTAATCACTGGCATCATGAAGAGTTTCGTGTTGGTATATCATGCTAAGCGATGGTTACACCCCTTCGGAATGCAGGTGCGGTATGTGTTTGGACACTTCTGGGCGCCGAGTCAGATCCCTGTCGTGATCCACTTACCTGTAAATCACGTTCGCCATTACTTGAGCTTGCCTACCTCTTCCTTAGTCATGAAATCACAGGATCGCATATCTTATAATACAGAAATTTAAACGCTATTTGATGGCAGGTTGATTTCTTTTTGCTAAAGCCTAAGCTTGCTTCCCTAAGCCTTCCCTTTACACTAGGGGCTAAAGAGAGGCGTTCTTCCAATGTCTGGGAGTGGATCAATATATTATCCTTTTATTCAATGACCCCTTCGCCTATAATGTTTCAGACCAGTTCTTTCATCATGTTTTGGAAGGTTGCCGGGACGTTGCAGAACCAAAATTGCCGTATGTTGTATTCCTATATACTGTCCTGATATCAGAATACAGCCCTCCATTCCTCTCATTTGGCCCATCACTGAATATAGCATCCATTTTTGAGGTTCATCATAAGGAAAACCTATTCCTTTCCGGGACTATCTCCCAATTTCTTGATTAGCGGGAGAGGATATCCATTCTTCACAGTTATAGTACTTAGCTTACAGTAGTCTGTTCATGACCGTAAAGTATCAACTGGCTTTGCTAAGAAGAGGATTGGCACTGCAGCCCGAAAGAATGTTCGCCTTTGCTTCTCCATAGCTAGCATCTTATCCACCTACTCACGAAGGAACTTATGTTGCTTTGCTGATAGAAGATAAAGTGGGGCTAAAGCCTTAGATGTATCTGGTATCACCACGATCTCGTAATGATACCTAAAATTCGTTAGTAGTGATTCAATCCACAGTTGGCTGAATCTATCACCAATGTCCTTGTACTCACGTAGGAGCTTCTGCTGGATATATTCTCTGCACTCATCCCAGAACACTGCTATTCCCTGGATGTGGAACTAGTTAGCGTCTTTGGCTACCATTTTCCCTTTGGATATAAATTGTAGATCTCTCCTAAGACTTGATTAAGTTAACTGGCAATACTCATATCTTGATATCTGATTCCTTAGTTTTAATTTCTATCTGGATCGTGTTCTTTCAGAAACAACATTGATAACTACCTATGATACTTTGAGTTACTCATGGTAGCTACTTCAAACAGTATCTTGTTCCGGAAATCTCCGATGAGTATTTTCACCTCCCTGTTGTGGTAGGTACCAGGCCAAGGTCACTTATGTCCACTGGCATCGGAGATTCCACACGATACCATTCGTTAGACACATGGTATCTGAGTTTTCATAAGCTAGTGGGTATGAAGAACTTATCTGGTACAACAGCCATCTATTAGGAGTGTAAATTCTGCAGTATTCTTTCCTCCCATTTTTACCTCCAAAATTGTACCTAACTTAAATAAACTTAGTATGTTTTGCATGGTCTTGTACCTCCAAGTGCTATGTAGAACTAAATTAATTCATCATTTCAATGGTTGTATTCTGTGCCTTGTCACGCAAGTGTGGCTACAACCTGTCCTAAATTAACTTTAATAATTGAACTAGCTAAAAATATTTACCCTCATGCATACATGATTGGCGGTATCAAACCCTCCTCTGGTAATCTGGGGATCAACTTTGATTGCTTAAGCAAGTCCTGCTTGACATAGTAAACTTTCAAAATAATCATATCAACATAACCAGGAAACTTTCCTACCAACATGAACCCATATAGAAAATCTTAGATAATCTTGGTGAGAAAGGAACACCAGTAACAAAATAAATCCAAGATAAGCGATACTGGGAGTTCCACTAGACTAAAAATCTCGCCCTACATTGAACAGATTAAGGTTAACTCCGTATCTTCTCGGTTGTGGGTAACTTCTTACCTCTCGTTGGTTCATGCTACTTCAATAATCGGCTCCTTCCTTCATCCAGAGACATATTAGTTTCTTGTATTTTGTAACTTAGTCAACAAGGTACTGTTTTCGTACTTGTCCGTATCAAGCTCAAGGATCTGGGGGGCGGCCAGACAGACTTGGGGAAGTGTCTTATTCCAAGCGGAAATTGAGGAAGCTTCAATGCGCTTAACCTTTTGAGCTTGAACATCTTAATGACCTGCCTTATTAACTGACCTCTTATTCTTTCCCCCTGACAGGTGGATAAGTGGGCAACAAACAATGGATTTACACCAGATATGCCAAGTTGTAACGACCCTGCTAGAACTTACAGTAGACTTAGTCTTATCCCATGCCGGAACCCGGGGAGGTTACGGTTAGACTAGTCATGAAACTCTATCAAAAGGTTACCATGTGGACTAAGCAAATGATAATGCTTAGACTGCGAACGAGGAAAAGTATACCGGGTAGGTAGGGAAGTCTACGCTAGGAGTTCGGAAGGTCTCCGAGAGTTCCGGCGAGTTACCCTACCTAAGGCAGGTAGTTACCCTACCTAAGGCAGGTAGTTACCCTACCTTAGGGAGTACAGTTACCCTACCTTGGTAAACAGGTTACCCTACTTTTGTATAGGAGTTACCCTACCTTGAGCGTAAAAGGTTATGGGAAGTTTCGGGAAAAGTCATAGGATTGTTTGTTACGCAAGATTATATAGGAGGTTCGAATCTGGGCTCAATCGGGTAATCCGTTGTTGGGCTACGAACCGGATAAAATCTTGCCTTTGGCAAACATTGAGAAATCTGGGACCAACACCCCCCTCTGGCCGCTATGTACAGACAACTCGGCATTGGCCAACTGTAGGGAAGTTGCTGGTTTACTAGTAAAAGCCGATGATTAAAGACGGCGGTGTAATACCGTATACGTTGTCGCCGTCCTTCCGACCGGAAGCTGTTCGCAGGATATAAGAGGGGGCATGGGGCGATCGAATGGTTACACGAGAAGTGATTCTCGAGTGCATACACCACTGATCCTTATAAGCCTACGGTGGTAGTTATGTAATGTATACCGGAAGTCCTGGAGACCTCCGGTTAAGTGGTAGACCTTCGACTCCCGTATGTCTCCGAAAGACTGTAAGATATCTGAAGGTTGTTAGCGAGCTCTAGATCGTAGTAATCTTGTCTTGATTGAGGTGTTTATTGTCAGTGGCTACAGGTAGCGCCTGTGTATGCCAATGGCTTAAGTGTCTCATCATGGGAGTCCGTAGACCAAGCCATCGTGTCGAAGACAGTAGAAGACGATAGACTTGTCAAACGTAATGGTTGTCTACGAGACTTGCATAGACGAATACCAATGGGACAGTGAGTTCGATATTAGACTAGCTTATCGGTAACCTGTTAGTTCACCACTAACAGGACAGCGATATGAAGAATTTTTCTCCTGCAGTTGATTGCATGTATCAGGATACTGCATGAGCAATTCACGTCGGATAATGAACTAGCAGAGCCGGCAAGCATTGGGTGTAATGGTAGCCCGAGGCCCAGAGGAGATGGGCATGCTCGCGATGGTGGTGAGCTTAGGAGTGATGGAGAGGAGCTGGCAATATAATTCTACTTAAGTATATGCGAGACCTCTTCACCTAAGACGATCAACTATCCTCTCGAGAACTTATTGAGTAAAGCTGCGGCTTGTCGATATTAAGTTTCATTGTTAAGGTTTTCTCTCTACATATTTGTTCTTCACTGTGCGTACGAAGAAAGCTTTGGTACGGCCGCATCCTTGGGATCCATCTTCCCACAGGGAGCCCCCGTCACAGTATATCGTTAAGCGAACTTTTCGCTTAACTCATTCTCTCCTGATTAATTGATTGAACCTTGTTGTAAAACATTATCCGAGTACGAGTCGCTGGTCTGGTACAAGAAGCATCGCGAGGAAACGAAGATGTCTGCCAACCTTAGTAGTGTTGACCTTGCTGCACAGCAGGCCAATGACCACCGTTTACGAGCGTCGGTTTTGGCAGACCTCCGTGGTCTTGAATGGCCTGCTAGGCCTACACTTATCGAGGCGGCCCCGATTGACATGCCCGAAGAATGTTGCCATGTTGTCGTTGTCGACCCCGATCATTTATTTCACTCCTTCACACTGACCCCTCCCAAGGCTGGATCTACTGCTGATTGCCCTGAGGAGTTCATGTTTGCAGAGTTTACCCGACAGTTCATCGAGCCTTACACTCTTCATGAAGTAGGCCAACAGATCAAAGCGGCGGAAACTCAGATGTGATACTGGGACGATGAATCTCGGCGAATCTTCCAGCAAGAAATTGTTGATGTGGCAGCCAACTGGATGCGAGGACAACAGAGGTGCTTCAAGCAACTGGTTGTCAACCAGCAAGCCATTAACAATAGGGTCCATGCCTTAGAGCGGGCAGTCAAGGAAGGTCACCAGATAGATGCGCAAAACGATGTCATCATGACAGTTGCACCTCCGATGCCGAAGGAACCTAGGTTACACTTCGCGGAGCTTTTGACGCAGATTCTGCAGGACCCGGAATATCAAGGGATGTGAACGGAGGCAGGGGTAGTCTTGGCTTCAGGCCAGAGCCACCAGGCACTCTCTGCTGAGCCCACACTTCACCACTTTGTTGCGCAAGTGGCGGTAGCTTTATCGTTGACCCTGACTAGGAAAAGCTGCACCCGAACTCCCAGTCCGGCTATAGGTTCAAAGGCCTCCGGAGTTGGGAAACAGCGAAAGACTTCGCCGGCAACTGGTGGTAATGCACCAAAGCCACGTGCTCCAAAGAAGAACCCTACCGTCCAAGTTATTCCCCCTCCAGCACCTGGAAGTGATGATGCGCCATCACCGATCAAACCGAAGCCCACTTGGGCACCTCCACCACCGACTCCTGCGGCACCAGTTAAGCAAATCGGAGTGGGCCTGTTTGGCTCAACGGGCGGTGCTCTGTTCCCCCCACCACGTTCAGCGGTGGTATATCCGGCCTTTACTCCGGAGCGACCACACACCTCTGGTGGCTTTGCTGGTTTTCGGCAGGCAACACCAAGGACAGGTCCATGTGAACGTCAATGTCGCATAGACCACCTCTTACCAGAGGGTCTTGTTCGGTATCAGCATCACTTTCCTTGTACCAGGCGTCGGGATGAGCCTGTAGTACACCCAGATCACTCTTCAGAGACTCCCGCACCTCAGCCCCCGGCCCCACCTCCTCAACCAAGACCACCCAAGTGTCGGTTTTGTAGGCGAAGAGGACATGTGGGACCAGCGAGGGATCCTGATTCTTGCTAGGCCTTTGTGGAATATCTGTAGGGTTTAGGTATGGGAACGGCGAACGATACGCCTAGTACCCCGATACCGCCTCCTCCACCCGAGAACCCTGAACAACCTCCAGGGGGTAACACCGAAGCTGGAGATCAAGGGGGTGATGAGGAATCCTTTGATGGATACAATCGCCCTGGGGAGCCCCACAGTAGAAATACTGGTGGTAATGGTGGTGGGAATGCTCCCCCACCTGGTGGAAACGTCGGCGCTGGGGGGATTCCGCGTGATTCCAGTTCCTCTGATAGCTCTGACGATGATACCAACTCCATACCTGATCTTACCCCATTCTTGGGACAGCGAAAGCCCAACTGGAATGAGGCCAAGAATAGGAGATATGACCGCCTGTTGGCTAGGTTAGCTGCCTTCATCGGAAGAACGAGTGGGCAATCATCTCGTAACGCCAGTGGGTCCTCTGCTTCGGTAAGGCCCAAGGAGACGGAAAAGTTAAGTAACATAACGGCTTTCAAAGGAGACACTACCGACACCAAACGGTTTCTCACGGATGTCGAAGTTCAATTCACTTATTTCAAGAAGTGCGGTTTGGATGATATGGATAAGATTGGCTTGGTCGTCCTACTCTTGGAAAATGCTGCCTAGAACCGGTATTTAGGTATCCATCGTTACATCAGTGAGGATGAAGCGATGCGGATGGGTATCATCTTCAACCCAGACAATGAGCTGCGACCCTGGGCAGGATTCCTCGCTCGGCTTGAAAGGAGTTTTCGTGGGCATGAAGATCATGATCGCAACCTTGTTGAATGGATGCGTTTGTCTATGAAGCCTGGGAAGGTTGACAAGTACCTCGATAAAGTGGTTGACCTAGCGGCCAGCCTCGAATACACCGATTCAAAGAAAATAATAGACAAGGTTCGGATAGGGATTACTTCTGAGTTGCGAAACGCATAGGCTTTAAAGCAACCACATCCTACTGAAGCCGGTGCATATATCGATCTACTTCGTAAAGTTGGCCATACCCTTTAAGACAACGCTAACTTTGGCAAAACGGTTGCCAAAGACCATGGCAGTTCAAGCAATGACAAGGCTAGTGATAAGGGCTCTTACTCAAAGAAGCAGCGGAAAAAAGAGAAGGGTTCGGGTAAGTCAAAATCCCAACCCTCCTAGACAAATAAGTCCCCTAAAGTTGGAGAATCCGCGTATGCCATTGCTCATAAGGGCATTCCGGATAACCTAACTGAAAAATGGCGCAAGTCTGAGCAATGCTCTAAATGCGGACAGCCTGGCCACTTCTGGCGGAAATGCACCTCGTCTTCCATTGTTGTTCATTCAGCAAAGGGAAAAAATAAGCGGTCCGCTAATGAGGCAGGTCTTCAAGAGGCACAGGCTAGCAAGGTTAAACGCATTGAAGCTGCTCCTTCTTCAGCTGGCGATAAGAAACTCCTCGAAGTACGTCAAGCCTCCCCACAGGTTATAGAGGTTGATACGGAGGAATCGGACTAAGGTAAGTCTGTCATCAAGAGCAAAAGAAATTATAAGAAACTAATGAGCCTCTAGATGAAGGAAGGGGCTGATCATTGGATTACCGGGAACAAGACGAGAATCAGGGAGGAATCTTGGTTATGTTAAATGTTCTGGGTTGCGTTGCTTTATTTCTTTTGTCATGGGTTTTCCTTTTCGAATCAAGATTATTGGTTTTCCTTATGGGTTCGTGTTGCCAGGAGAGTTTCCATGATTATGTATTGTCTTTGTTCTCAAAGTTTACTACGTCAAGCGGGACTTGATTAAGCAATCAAAGTTGATTTCCAGTTTACCTGAGGAGGGTTTAACACCTGAAATCATGCGTGCGTGATAGTAAACATTGCCTGCCATTTATATTATTATTGAATCCTCACGACCCGTTGCGACCGCCCTTGTGTCGAAAGGCAAGCAATACTACCATCAAAATGGTTAATGAGTTGAGACCTACAAAGCGATTGAGGGTACAAGACCCTCCAAAACATACTAAGTCTATCCGTGTCAAGGTACGACTTCAATGGAAACTTGGAGCAAGCAATAGTACTGCAGAGGCTACACTCTTACTAGATAGCGGTGCTACTGGGCCAGTCCTTAGTACTCACTGGGTTAAGAAAACGCAAAAGCCATGTGTGCGGCGAACAGTATCTTGTCCAATCTCTGATGCGAGTGGAAATCACATACCGGGATCGGGTATCCACTACACCAAGGAGGTGAAAATGCATATTGGAGATCACATGAATAAGATGCGATTTGAAGTCGCCGACATGAGTAACTCAAAGTTTGATGGATATTTACCAATGTCGTGGTTACAAGACCATAATCCAGATATTGACTAGAAACAAGGAATTCTGACATGGAGATCAGAATATTGCAAGGCACATTGTTTGGGTCCCAAAAGACGTCTACAATTCATAACCGAAGAGGAAATGCTAGCTGAGGATGTTAGTTCAATTTACCTCTTAGGAATGGTCCAGTTCACAGATGAGGACGGGGGAGACATTAGGCTGAAGCTCCTACCTCAGTATAAGGACTTTGGGGATATCTTTAGCCAGCAGCGGATTGAATCCTTACCTGAGCATTCGAAGTATGATCACAAGATCGTGCTACTTCCGGATACAGCTCCGCCGTTCGGACCGATTTATCCCTTATCAGAAAAGGAGCTTAAGGTCCTCCGTGAGTATCTCGATGAGATGCTACCGACGGGGAAGATAAGGAGGTCAAGCTCTCCTGCCGCTGCGCCTATCATTTTTGTACCAACGCCAGATGGTACATTACGATTATGGATAGATTACCGTGGGCTAAACAAGATAACGGTAAAGAACAGATACCCTCTACCGTTAATGATTGAACTCCGAGACAGACTCGGGAAAGCACAGGTGTTCACTAAGTTGGACCGCAACAATGGATACTACCCTCTGCGAATGGTGGAAGGAGAGGAATGGAAGACAGCATTCCGATGGCGGTATGGGTTATATGAATATACCGTGATGCCTTTTGGCTTATGCAACGCTCCGGCAACTTTCCAAGGCATGCTCAATGAGATCTTCAGGGACCTATTAGATGAAGGCGGCATCGCCTATATGGATGATATATTGATCTACTTTGAGACAATGGAATAGCATGTCTGCCTAGTCCGTAGAGTAATGGAAAGGCTTAGGAAAGAACACTTATGCGTTAGCATAAAGAAATCAAGCTTCCATCAGAGAGAGGTTGAATTTCTCGGATATAAGATATCTAATCGCGGAATATCCATGACCGAGGCAAAGGTAGCCGAACATAAGAAATGGCTACCACCTAATAGTGTCCTTATGGTCCACAGCTTTATGGGGTTTGCAAACTTCTACCGCAGGGTCATTGAAGGTTTCAGTAAAATTGCGAAACCTCTCACCGACCTGACAAAGAAGGATATCAAATTCCATTGGACACCAGCATGTCAGGAGGCCATTGATTTTTGGAAAGACAAATTTACAACAGGACCTACATTAGTACACTTTGACCCTGAACGTCAAACAAAGCTGGAGAGCGATGCTAGTGACTTTGCTTTAGGGGCCATGTTATCCCAACTGTGTGAGGACGATAAATGGCATCCCGTAGCCTTTCATAGTAGAAAGTTCTCCTCAGCGGAAATAAATTATGATGTCCATGATAAGGAAATGACTGCGATCGTGGCAGCATTCATGGAATGGGATCATTTACTACGGTCGGTAGCGGATCAGATTACCATCTACACTTATCATAAGAACTTGGAATATTTCAACAGTACCAAGATTCTAAACCATAGGCAACATCGCTGGGCTGAGTACTTACAACCGTTCAACTTCCGGGTGGAATACCGTGAAGGAAGGTTGAATGAAAAAGCTGATGCACTGTCCAGGCGTAGGGACTACCGCCTTGAAGGGGTGGGTAATTCTCAATCAAATTCTATGCAAAGCTTTTTTCGCCCTGGGCAAGGGGTAGTTCAACAGGAGCGGGACATCTTACGACCACAGTCGTTGCAGGCGTGCCAAGATTTCCGTTTAGAATCCACGTTGCTAGAGCGACTCAAGCAGGTTGCATCAAAAGACAAGGAATACCTGACGGTCCTTGATTCGGTTAAGGAAAAACCCAAGGGAGTTGATCCTAACCTTACGATTGAGAAAGACCTACTCCGCTACAAGAACCGTTGGTACATACCGGCGGATGAGGGGTTTTAAGGTACAATCATGGAGGCTGAACATGATTCTCGCTTAGCGGGACACTTTGGGACATACAAGACTATGGAAAGAGTTAGGGCGAACTTCTACTGGCCAAAGATGGACGATTATATCACACAATATGTTCGCACATGTGATATATGCCAGCGCACTAAGACTGCACGACACAAGAAGTTTGTACTAGTCAAACCAATGGAGGTACGGCTACGACCATGGAAGGCGATTTCTATGGACTTCATTGTGGCACTACCGGAGTCAAAAGGGTATACGACAATCTGGGTCATAGTAGACAGGTTCTCGAAGATGGCACATTTTATACCTTTGGCGACGGAAGTACCTATAGTTGACTTGGCCCTTATGTTCCTGAAGGAGATTTGGCGTTTCCATGGTCTACCAAAGAGTATCATATCGGATCGTGATAGCCGATTCAACTCTAAGTTTTGGACCAGCTTAATGAAATTGCTAACAGTTAAGCTAAATGTTTCCGCGGCTTTCCACCCGGAGACTGATGGGCAGACTGAAAGGGTAAACCAGACTTTGGAGCAATCCATTAGTAGTTATTGTTCCTACCAGCAGGACGACTGGGCAGAGCTACTGCCATTGGCGGAATATGCTTATAACATTTCAACGTCGGAATCGACTAACCTGTCTCCCTTTGAGATCAATTATGGGTTTAATCCAGAAACAAATTGGTCCGGGTCCGTATCAGAAAGTCAAGGCATACACCCTAGCAGCGAGCTATTAGTTAAGGATTGGGAAGGGACATGGATGGAGATTCGAGATACTTTACATAAGGCTCAAGAAAGGCAACGGAAGTGGCATGATCAGAAAAGATTGCCAGCACCGGAGTATACTACGTTGGAGGATATTAATTCTGGTCGAGCCAAGATGGCCAATCGAGTAATGTTGAATCGAAAAAACATACGAACCAAGCGACCGATGGAATAGCTTGATCATCGTATGTTCGGACCATTCGTGGTCTTACGAAAAGTTGGTTCAGCAGCTTATGAAATTCAACTCCTCGAACGTTGGGGTATACATCCAGTCTTCAATGTTGGCCTCTTAGAACCATATAGGGAGGACTCAACTGGCAGGCGTTCTGTAGCGGTACCCATTCCGGATATAATAGATAATGAGCCTAGCTATGTAATTGAGACCATCCTTGACAGCCGTTTGTATGGGGGAGCTCGTCAGAAATTCCCCAAACGATTTGTCGAATACTTGGTAGCTTGGAAAGGCTATGGTCCCGCGGATAACTCCTGGAAACCGTATGAGATGTTGGAGGGAACAGGCACACAAGCCCTCGTAGATTTCCATAAACAATACCCGTCGAAACCCAGGGATTATAGGGTAGTAGACAAGGGGACTGGAAATAAACGAAAACGCTAGAGGCCGAGGGCGGCCCTAGGGAAGAGAGGGGTGATGTAACGACCCTGCTGGATCTTACAGTAGACTTAGTCATATCCCATGCCGGAACCCGGGAGGGTTAAGGTTAGGCTAGTCAGGAAACTCTATCAAAGGGTTACCATGTGGACTAAGCAAATGGTAATGCTTAGACTGCGAACGAGGAAAAGTATACCGGGTAGGTAGGGAAGTCTCCGCTGCGAGTTCGGAAGGTCTCCGAGAGTTCCAGCGAGTTACCCTACCTAAGGCAGGTAGTTACCGTACCTTAGGGAGTATAGTTACCCTACCTTGGTAGACAGGTTACGCTACTTTTGTATAGGAGTTACCCTACCTTGAGCGTAAAAGGTTACAGGAAGTTTCGGGAAAAGTCATAGGATTGTTTGTTACGCAAGATTATATAGGAGGTTCGAATCTGGGCTCAATCAGGTAATCCGTTGTTGGGCTACGAACCAGAGAAAATCTTGCCTTCGGCAAACATTGAGAAATCTGAGCCCAACACCCCCTTCTGGCCCCGACGTAAAGACAACGCGTCATGGGCCTACTGTAGGGAAGTTGCTGGGTTACTAGTAAAAGCCTATGATTGAAGACGGCGGCGTAATACCGTATACGTTGTCGCCGTCCTTCCGACCGGAAGCTGTTCGCAGGATATATGAGGAGGTATGGGGTGATCGAATGGTTACACGAGAAGTGATTCTCGAGTGCATACACCACTGATCCTTAAAAGCCTACGTTGGTAGTTATGTAAGGTATACCGGAAGTCCTGGAGGCCTCCGGTTAAGTGGTAGACCTTCGACTCCCGTACGTCTCCGAAAGACTGTAAGATATCTGGAGGTTGTTAGCGAGCTCTAGATCGTAGTAGTCTTGTCTTGATTGAGGTGTTTATTGTCAGTGGCTACAGGTAGCGCCTGTGTATGCCAATGGCTTAAGTGTCTCATCACGGGAGTCCGTAGACCCAGCTATCGTGTCGAAGAAAGTAGACGACGATAGACTTGTCAAACGTAATGGTTGACTACGAGACTTGCATAGACGAATACGAATGGGACCGTGAGTTCGATATTAGACTACCTTATCGGTAACCTGTTAGTTCGCCACTAACGGGACAGCGATATGAAGAGTTTTTCTCCTGCAGTTGATTGCATGTATCAGGATCCTGCATGAACAATTCACGTCTGATAATGAACTAGCAGAGCCGGCAAACATTCCGTGTAATGTTAGCCCGAGGCCCAGAGGAGATGGGCATGCTTGCGATGGTGGTGAGCTTAGGAGTGATGGAGAGGAGCTGGCAATATAATTCTACTTAAGTATATGCGAGACCTCTTCTCCTAAGACGATCAACTATCCTCTCGAGAACCTATTGCGTAAAGCTGCGGCTTAACGATATTAAGTTTCACCGTTAAGGTTTTCTCTCTAGATATTTGTTCTTCACTTTGCGTACGAAGAAAGCTTTGGTACGGCCGCATCCTTGGGATCCATCTTCCCACAGGGAGCCCCCGTTACACAAGTGTAACCACATTTGGTGCACAGTCATGATGTGTGCCCTTGGAGATCAAGTTATCTGGAATGCCTTGGTGAGCTAGGGCTTCCGCAAATTCTCACACCATAGGAGTCTAATTAGTATGGAAGGGTAGGGATTTCAACCTACCAGAACCCTAATCGTGTTTCGCCTCTTCTTTGAGCAAGAGCTCTGATTCGTAACATTGCAATGCCTTCAACTGTTGTGATCTTTGGCAACCTATGATAGGTTCAGGTCGCGATAAACCAATAATGGTGGCCATGGAGTCAAATGCTGACTAATCATCAAAACAGGGCTTGGTGATTTGTACTTTTCTATTCTAACTAGAGGACAGGGCTCAGAAATTACTTAGTTGTTAGAATAATTATAGAAGATAATAGTAATTAATTTATACTATCTGTAACGGGGTCTCACAGTGGGATGGTTGATCACATGGATGCGGCTGTACCGCAGCTTTAATGGTCCGCACAATGAAGAACAAATTTCTAACAGAGGAAACATTAACAGTGAAAGTTAATATCGTTAAGCCGTATGTTTACTCAAATAGGTTCTCGCGATGATAGTTGATCGTCTTGGGACAAGGCGTGTTGCATATACTTCAGTAGAATTATATTACCAGTTCCTCTCCATCACTTCTAAGCTCACCACCATCGCGAGCAAGCCCATCTCCTTTGTGGCTCGTGCTATGATTCTACCAAATATCAGCCAGCTCTGCTAGTTCATTATCCAATACGAAGTGTTGATACACTACCGTGATACATGTATTCCACAGCAGGAGAAAACCGTTTCATATCGTTGTCTTGTTAGTAGCGAATTAACAGGTTACTGATAATCTAATCCAATATTGAACTCACATTCACAAACGTATTCATATATTCAGGTCGCGGAGCCAACAACTCAATGGTACAATCGCGGATTACAAGTCTATCATCCTCTAAGGTCTTTGACGCGATAGCCTGGTCTACAAACTCCAGTGACAAGGTACTTAAGCCATTGACTTATACTAGCTCTACCCGCAGCCACTGACGATAAGTACCTCAGTCAAGATAGGACTACTACAATCAATCGCACGCTAACAACTTCCAGACATCTTCCGGTTTTGCAGAGACATATAGTAGTAGAAGGTCTACCACTTAACTGGAGGCCTCCCGGGCTCCAGGTATATCTTGCATTCCTACCACTGCAGGCTTACAAGGATCAATGTTCTATGCAGTCAAGATTAGCTTCTCATGTATCCATTTGATCGCCCCATGTCCCCTGGTATATCCTGTGAACAGCTTCCGGTTGGAAGGAGGGCGACAATGTATCCGGATTATGCCGGCGACTTCAATCACTGGCTTTTACAAGTAAAGCTGCAAATACCCTTCTGTTGGTCCATGACGCACTGTCTGTACATCGGGGCCAGAGGGGGGGTGTTGGACTCAGATATTCCAAGTTTCGCCCAAGGCAAGATTCTCTCCCAACCACAGCTTCACAACAGATTACCCGATTGAGCCCATATTTGAACATCTTCTAATATCTGGCACAATAAACTTCACTATAACTTTTCCCGGAACTTCGCGTAACCTATTACATTCTAGGTAGGGTAACTGCTGTTTAAAAGTAGGGTAACCACTTTGCCACGGTAGCATAACTATATTTTCTAAGGTATAGTAACACGTCAGAACTCGCGGAGAACTTCCCCACTCACAGCATAGACCTTCCCTACCCACCCGGTATACCTTTCTAGTTGGCAGTCTAAGTATTACCATTTGCTTAGTCCACATGTTAACCCTTTGGTAGAGTTAGTAGACTAGCTTAACTGTAACCCTTCTGGGCTGCAGTATAGGATAGGACTTAGTCTAGTGTAAGATCCAGCAGGATCGTTACAGCGTGGTGGGCAAGGTGGACCTCTCTCATGCGGTTAAAGAGGCGGATGCGGGAACAGGTCCTGGGAAGATCTTGGCCAAGGCGGGGCAGGTCCAGAGGGGAGACGGAGACAACCGCAGAGGTGGTACGTTTGGCTTCGTGTTGGGACTGATCCTGTTGTAGGAATCTAGCGGAAAGAATAGCGACGTCAGTGGCGTTGAGCATTGACTCATGGAGGCGATTAAAGAGATCCTCCTAGTCTGGTAGGGGCATGCTGAGAGGGAGGTTGTGGATGAGGCGATCAGTAAAGAGGGGGGCAGTCTTAAATTCTTGGAAAGGTCTGTCACCAATCACGAATAACTGGTTTAGCTGCTTCATTAATGCACCAAAAAAAGCTGCATAGGAGGAGGAAGGAGTGTGGGAGCTAGCAGTTACCGTGACGGTGTCGTTGGAATTAACAAAGATGGCCAGGGCCAGTGGAAGCATGCCCCCAGCCAAGGGGAGCACTGATGCTGTGATATCAGCAACGCCAGCGGCCATATTGAGTGGGTTGTCGAAGGGGGCGGGGATCAGACGAGCAGTGAAGAAGCGGCGCTGGGCAGTCGGGAGAGGTGCTGGCTTCGCTGGGCCCTTACTCTTGGAGGCGGATACAGACGCTATATGGGCTGCCGTGGCCCGGTTCTGGCCCTTCTTGCCCAAGCCTGTCACCTGGGCCCAGTTTTCTTGACAAGGGAGGAGGGAAGACGAGGCCATATTTTATAGCCTGGTGGAGGCCCTCGGAGAAACTGTGGTTTGATGGGGATGGGGAAGCGGTCTTTCTTACAGACCTTGGAGGCTTCCCCTCCAGAGTGATTAACTGAGGCGATGAAGACAGCTGTTTCGCGGGATTCATTGTAGGCCCTGGCGTAAGACTCGGGATTACCACATCACTGGCCAGAGACCTGGATGGGGAAACATGCTGAGGAAATGGTGAAGCTGGTAAAAGGACGGGCTTCTAGGGCTGTTGGAGTTGCTGAGAGGGTGGGCGAGGGCTAAGGGCTGGTGGTGAGGAGGGGCGAACTGAGGGCGACTGGCTAGTGAGGAAACCTTGTACCTAAGGTCACGGAGAGCTGCCGTGACTGTGGCATCAGGTCTTGGCGGCGGGGGGGTCCAGTAGTCGGTACGCGAGCTTTGTTAGAGGACACCAGCTCAGCCAAGTCCCTAACTCAGGCAAACAGGTACGATAGGAGAGGAAAGATCTTGCGTTCTTCATCTGAGAGCTCATACGATGAGACGGGGGGAAGGAAGAGAGTGGGGAAGGTAGCCTTGTCGAGTTCGTGGATGAGGGCAGCCTGAGCTGCCATGCTGTAGATAGTGTTGTCCTCGGAGGAGGCTGGGGCGAGGGGACTGTAGGACCGGAAAATGAGTGTGTTCGACCTCTGGCTGCTGCGAGAGGACACATGGCAAACTGGGCTTGGGCGAGAAGGAAGAGGGGTGGAAGGGGTGCCTAACATGCTCAAATCAGGGGGCCCTTGATAGGACGGCAGATGAAAGAGCGCCTTTGCCGAAGCAGGGCAAGGAGTGAGGCACTGAAAATAGTAGTTTGGCCAATCAGAGCAATGCTTGGAGAAAAACCTGGAGTTGTTTTTTGAATCACTGGAGGTGTAG
Source organism: Tuber umbilicatum (assembly GCA_003313605.1). Classification (NCBI taxonomy): domain Eukaryota; kingdom Fungi; phylum Ascomycota; class Pezizomycetes; order Pezizales; family Tuberaceae; genus Tuber; species Tuber umbilicatum. The sequence goes on along the minus strand of QLOI01000215.1, from coordinate 22,785 downwards.
GAGTGAGGGAGCATGTGCCATAGCCACCATTGCACGCACATCAATGTACCTTAAACAAAGAATATATGAAGAGAAAAAGAAAGAAAAAGGCAAAAGAAGTAGTAGATAGTTCTTCACGCAAGAACCTAAGTCATTTCTTATCAATAACTTTACGATTATGAGGACCTTTACTCTTTAAAATGAAAATTCTTCCTTTTCTTATAAATGACATAGTTAACACTATAACAATTGAGAGTTGAATGCAGCTCAGGAGAATAATATACCATAACTATATGATTAGGAATCGCCGCCAGTTACGAGTCAACGAATATAAGATAGATTCACCAGTGATCTGAACATTTCCTTGCGATTTAAAGGGACACGGGACGATTCTACACAGATTACATGGTTGACGACAACCTCGGACTAGCAGGACTATCAGAAGACCTCGGCAGAACAGTTTCTCCGCTAGGAAGGACTTGGAGTCCAGTTACCGAAGAAGAACCATTTGAACTAGACTTTTCGACTTCCGAAGACGTAAGTGAAAGAATGTCCACCATTGGACCACCATCAGGCCTACCAGTACCACCTCCAGATGAACCTGCACAACCACCAGACCAACCAGAATAAACTGTTCCACAACCTTCACCAGAACAGTTAAGCCAAGTACTCTAAATGCCATGACAATAAAAACCAAAAACCAAAAAACTACTGACGTATTTGGGACAAAGATGACAAGTACAAAGTTGGATAGCAGAATTAACTATTTACTTCCAAGTGGTTGGGTGAGACTTCGGACACGCCCATGAAGAAAGTGTTCACGTCTCGAGCCTGCTGAGTAAAGACGCAAGCGCAGGGCTTACTCCTTAGATAGAAGAAAGAAGATACCTCCAATGGCATAGCTGGGACGAATTCCTAAGTGCCATCAAACAACAATACGGAGAGGAAAACCAAAGAGGAGTACCAAGGGCCAAGCTATGGGAAATGAAACTAGGCACAAGAATGATGACAAAATACAGGAACTAATTCAGATTCGTCTTAACGGAAGCTATACTGGACGATGCTACAGCATGGGAATGGCTATTTATAGGAGTATCCTCTCAACTACAGGAAGAATTCAAACCCTACCACGATGACAGGAACGATGCTGAAGAACTAGCAGATTGGGCTATGCGCAAAGAAACAATATTGACTGCTGGAAAACATCAACAGAAAGAAAGAGAAGGTGGTACAAAAACAGAGATGATAACTAGAAATAACAACAGTACCTACAAAACCACAGGAATCACGAACAGTACAGCCAAAGAGGACACAATGGACTTAGACTCCAGAAGAAGAAAATAAAGAATTTTGTTTCAATTCCGCTGGATATCACCATGGCAATACTGCGGGGGACGAAACTAAGAGGGATGGCTACCGGGCAGAGAACAAGAATGTTTTATCGGCAATTGCGGTAAAAAGACATTTCATCTGAAAGAAACCACATTGGAAATCGATAAATAAGAGCCTTTCAACAATCAAAGTCCCCAGTAAGCTGTGGTCCGAGGGACAAAGCAATTGGCAAAGCCACAAAAGTTGCATACCTATCAATGATTTTGAATCAGGCACAACTTTATATGACAGACGACAACGACTGGGATAATATTATGATCAACATTTACCTACTCACACAAAATAACACCTCGGATATCAACACTATGCTGGATTGAGGAGCAACAGAGGACTTTATCGGGGGAGGATTCTGCAACGACCGACGCATACACCTGAAAATGATCAGCAAACCAAGAGACATATAGGTAGTGAACGGAGAGAAAAGCAAAGCCAGACCTATCACTCATATTGAGGAAGTAATAATGGAAATCGGAACACACCAAGAATGGATAACATTCCCCGTAGCCAACATGCAAAAGCTTGTAGTTATACAAGAAATGCCATGGCTCAGTAAACACACTCCCAGAATCAAATGGCACGAGAAAAGATATTCTTTAATCGCGACAACTGTGCTAAAGAATGTCTAATGGTTTCAACTTAGATCCAAACAATCCCCCAAGAGATAGCCCTTTGGGGAAACCAAAAAGTAAACATGTCGGAAATGGTATGTACAAACTATGACCTCTAAGTTCCAGGCATGGACACCGAGGCCAAGATTCCGGTCAAAGAATCAGTGAAAGCTGCAGGTCAAAACCGGTAGAGCACGCATGGTAGACTATCCTAGCCAAGGGACAGCCCATGGTGAAGACAGGAATAGCAATAGAACTACCCGAAGGAGCCTATGTAAGGATAACCCCAAGCAGTAGATTAGGCCTGCGATATGGCATTACCACTGGCGCTTGGGTAATTGATGCAGATTATGGTGGAGAAGGTCAAGTCCTATTAATAAACCTGAAAGAAGACGACTCTAAGGACAACAGAGGCGACTGGATACCACTAATGAGTATTGAAAAAATAGACACCGGAGTACTTAAAGAAGTACAAGACCTGGATGAAACAGCAGGAAATACGCAAGAATTCGGGAGTACTGGAACAAAGGGCTGGCCAAACATCCTGGGAAAAAGCATGGATATCGAATTTATATCCGCAAGAACCTTTGGAAAACTGTATAGACAAGGAGAACCGACTAGCATCCTGAAATGGGACCCTGAAGATGGTGGACCTATGATAGCAGAAGCCTCGACTCTTAGCACCAGGCTAGCAGCCCAACAAGAAGCAAGAAAGGAGGGGATTGCTTTACAAGAATTAATTTTACAAGAATACAATAACTTTTTCGACATGTTCGAAAAAGTCAAACAAACCAATTTTCATAAACATCGACTGGAAGACCAGCGCATAGAACTCAAAGAAGGAAAAACCGCATCTTTTATGAAACTCTACCAATTAAGAGACAAAGTGTTAAATCCATTAGGAGATTACTAAAATCAAAAGCTGAATAGTGGATGGATACGACCCTCATCATCATGCCCAGAAGCACTTATCTTGTTGGTCAAAAGAAAAGATGGGAAACTGTGACTATGTGTGGAGGTTTGAGGATCGAACGCAGTATCCAAGGAAGATTAATATCCATTACCACTAATTGATGAGGCTCTCGACCGACTCAGAAAAGCAAAATATCATACCAGGTTGGACATTAAGTTTACCTATAGCACTATGAGAATCGCAAACGTAGAAGATTAGAAAACAGGATTTAGAACGAGATAAGGACCATACGAATACCTGGTTATGCTAGTCGGATTAACCAACGCATCAGCAACATTCCGGTGATAGATCAATTCTAAACACAACTAATTTCACGGTGGATGTTGCATCTTCTACTTGGACAACATCCTCATATAGTCTGTAACGGGGGCTCGCTGTGGGAAGATGGATCCCAAGGATGCGGCAGTACCAAAGCTTTCTTCGTACGCAAAGTGAAGAAAAAATATGTAAGAGAGAAAACCTTAACGGTAAAACTTAATATCGTTAAGCCGCAGCTTTACTCAATAAGTTCTCGAGAGGATAGTTGATCGTCATAGGAGAAGAGGTCTCGCATATACTTAAGTAGAATTATATTGCCAGCTCCTCTCCATCACCCCTAAGCTTACCACCATCGCGAGCATGCCCATCTCCTCTGGGCCTCGCGCTAACTTTCCAACGAATGTTTGCCGGCTCTGCTAGTTCATTATCCAACGTGAAGTGTTCATGCCGTATCCTGATACATGCAATCAACTGCAGGAGAAAACTCTTCATATCGCTGTGCTGTTAGTGGCGAACTAACAGGTTACTGATAAGCTAGTCTAATATCGAACTCACTGTCCCATTCGTATTCGTCTATGCAAGTCGCGTAGACAACCATTACGTTTAACAAGTCTATCGTCTTCTACTGTCTTCGACACGATAGCTTGGTCTACGGACTCCCGTGATGAGACACTTAAGCCATTGGCATACACAGGCGCTACCTGTAGCCACTGACGATAAACTCCTCAATCAAGACAAGACTACTACGATCTAGAGCTCGCTAACAACCTCCAGATATCTTACGGTCTTTCGGAGACATACGGGAGTCGAAGGTCTACCACTTAACCGGAGGCCGCTAGGACTCCCGGGATACCTTACATACCTACCACTGTAGGCTTATAAGGATCAGTGGTGTATGCACTCGAGAATCACTTCACGTGTAACCATTCGATCGCCTCATGCCCCCTCATATATCCTGCGAACAGCTTCCGGTCGGAAGAACGGCGACAACGCATACGGTATTACGCCGCCCTCTTCAATCATAGGCTTTTACTAGTAAATCAGCAACTTCCCTATATTTGGCCCATGACGCGCTGTCTGTACATCGGGGCCAGAGGGGGGTGTTGGACTCAGATTTCTCAATGTTCGCCCAAGGCAAGATTTTCTCCGGTTAGTAGCCCAACAATGGATTACCCGATTGAGCACAGATTCGAACCTCCTATATGATCTTGCGTAACAACAATCCTATGACTTTTCCCGAAACTTCGCGTAACCTTTTACGCTCAAGGTAGGGTAACTCCTATACAAAAGTAGGGTAACCTGTTTACCAAGGTAGGGTAACTATACTCCCTAAGGTAGGGTAACTACCTGCCTTGGCTAGGGTAACTCGCCGGAGCTCTCGGAGACCTTCCGGACTCGCAGCGTAGACTTCCCTACCTACCCGGTATACCTTTTCTCGTTCGCAGTCTAAGCATTACCATTTGCTTAGTCCACATGGTCACCCTTTCACAGAGTTCCCTGACTAGCGTAACCGTAACCCTTCCGGGCTCCGGCATGGGATAAGACTAAGTCTACTGTAAGATCCAGCAGGGTCGTTACATACTCAGAAACAATGGAACAACATCAAAAGAAGATAATGAATATCCTTCCAGACCTACAATGTGCAAAGATCAGAGTGAAACCAATCAAATGCGAATTTACTGAAAAAGAAAACGAGGCTTTGTGATTCATTGTGAATCCTGAAGCGGTCCGAGTGGATTAGGTCTAGACATCTGCCATAGACGATTGGAAAGCACCTAAGACAGTTACAGGAGGGCAAAGTTTCTTAGGCTTTTGCAACTTTTGCGACAGTTTTATGGAAGGATATAGAAGAATAGCCAAATCTTGGTATATTACAACAAAGAAAGATACCCAATGGAAATTGGAAGTGAAACAACAAAACATATTTGATCAACTCAGAGAAAGACATATCACGACATTGATAATGCACCATTTCCTACCAGAACTTCCTATCATGATTGAAACTGACATTTGCAATTATGCATACTCAGGCATACAGTCGCAACGTGGCACTGATGGAATCTGGAAACCTTTATCCTCCACATTCAAGTAAATATGCCAAGTTGAATGTAACTTCGACATATACGATAAAGAACTATTAGTCATAGTTCAAGTACTTGAAGCATGCCGAAAAAAGGCACTTGGAATCCAAGAAGCAATACGGGTGGTAACGGATCACCAGAACCTCCTCGCTTTTAGGACCAACCAAGAACTCAATCTATGACAGGCAAGATGGATTGAGACTCTGTCACAGTACCATATTAAGATCGAATACCAACTTGGCAAACGTGGAAGCAAACCTGACACCCTTAATAGAAGAGAGGAAAATATACCTTCAAAAGACGACAAACAAATCCAATGATGGAGACAGATTCCACCACACAAAGAAAAATACTTCCAAGAAGCAGAGAATGGCAGCAGATATGAATCCATGAACTAAATCGCAACTGTAACACTATCAGATGATAGCCATACCCAATAGATACAAGTTGAAACCAAAGAATATCGCATATCTCATGAGATTATCAATGCACTGCGCAAAAACCAAAAAGAAATGAAACAGTTAGCAGTGGCACTATGCCGACGAGATAATGGTTATCTATAGTATGATAACAAAATGTGGATTCCAGACAACAAAAAATCATGAACAGACACGATAAGTAACAACCATGACATACACCAAGCAGGACATGGAGGAACAGCTTAAATAACAGAGCTCATCACAAGATCATGTTACATACCGAATATGCAAAACGATATTAAATGATACGACAAGAAGTACGAAATATGTCCGCAGACAAAAACGATACAAGATGCAACAGATGGATTACGCCGAACTCTGGAAGTCTCCGGAAGACCATGGCAGTCAATTGCTATAGACTTCATCACTGGACTTCCAGAATGCAATGGATATGACGGCATATGGGTTATTATAGACTACCTGATGAAAATGACACACTCACTACCATGTAGAAAAGAGGTAAATATGACTCAATTTTCCCACATGTTCAAAGACCAATACTTTAGATTGCGTGGACTCCTGAGAGACATCATATCCAATTGTGGATCATTATTTACATCAGAAATGTGGAAAGAAATCACAAAACAATTGATCATTACAAGACGCTAAAGAACTACATTTCACCCCCAGACCGATGGACAAATGGAAGGAACTAATACCATATTGGAACAATATCTGCGGGAGTATGTTATCTATTAGCGTGAGAGGTGGATGCAATATCTTGCAACAGCTAAATTCTTATACGACAACGGAAGACAAGAAAAAGTTAAGACGATACCCATTTTTACGAATTGTAGAAATGATCCAGTATTCCATCAAGCCAAATACAAAATACCGACAAACATAACAGAAGCGCCAGACATGAGCAAATTACATGACGTATTACGCGAAGAAATAAGTCATGCAGAGCTACGGCAAGAAGATTCAGGAGGCCAATAAAGACAACCATACTCAAATGTTGCAGTCGGCGCGATGGTTTGCTTGCTACTACTCAACATAGGAACTACAATACCCTCGTGGAAATCACATTACAAGAAACTAGCACCATTTAAGACCATCGTAGGAATGGGACCCAGAGGATGTAAACTCGACCTACCATGCTCAATGAACAACACTCATCCTCCATTGCACATCAGTTTCATCGAACCTGATTATAATAAGACGTCTCCCTTGCAAAAGAAACTTCCACCTCACCCTATTGAAATCGAAGACAAAAATGAATAGAAACTTGGCAAGATATTTGATTCCTGCTTACACTACAACAAGCTTCAATACTGGGCCAAGTGGACCCGTTATCCTCCTGAACACAAGCTGGAGTGGTACCAAGCCACTAACTTCAACAATGCAAAAGATGCTGTCCAATGGTTCCACCAACGATACCGCGAAAAAAACACGGACCGTTAGTAGGGCTGACGGATGGGGTGATTCGAAGAAATTTGAACCAAAGGTTAACAGCATCCAAAAGGGAAAGTAACACACGCGAAAACGTTGGATCTATTGCCCCAATGACGGGTTCCTTGATCAACAGAATAGAAAAGAAAGAGAGGACCGGCGGCCCAAGAAGAGGCATCCTACGAAAGATTCTTGCACGCAAGGGGATAGATGGATGGAAATCAAATGTGACGATAAGACTTCCAATATAGCTACCCGATCACACCATGAACGAATCAATCGCTGCCATTACCCCTACTAACAATGAAACACAGACCTAGGGGCTACAGGGACAAAGCCTACACCTGAGAGGAGTGGTAAAAAACTTTTGAAACACCTTCATACTCAGATGGCGGAATTGGAGGTACAAGTTGGAAATCTCCAAAGAACCTGGGACGAAGAACGAAAACAACCATCCAACGCTGTAAAACCCATTTCGGGAACTAGCCCCCGCGCAGTTACGTTGTAAAATAAATACCAGGGCTGAAAACGGGCCCTTGAAAAGGAACGATTCACTGGCAAGGAGGAACGCGAACGAGTCAGATCGACAACCGAAGATGCAAAGAAACTCCAAACGAAGATGAATTAAGATTTCTATGGAGTAAGATAAGAGAAAGAGAAACCAAAGGAACCGAGACATTGGACTCCAATGGTATCAGAATATTTTTAAGAGGAGGAACCAAACGATTAACTATGTGGGACAATGGCCTAAGGGAGAGGGGAGCTATTGTCACACAATTCCAGGCTCACTTAGCTATTTCACACTATGACTCAGGTACAAGTCATAGGGCTTTATTTATTATATGGTTTTATGTTATTAATTTTTGTAAGCATGACCTGTTTGGAGGTCATGGGATGTTTTATATGACTCACCGTTGTGAGTCAAATATTATTGTTACGCGAATGACTTACTTTGAATCATACAATCTTGTATTTTCACATCAGTAGCGTTAGCGACTCATAGTTATATCATTATTGCGCAATGACTCAATTGAGTCAAATGATGTTTCACAATTGTGTGAGTGAAAGTTGTAAATCATAGTTGTTACTTTGAATTGTTAGCTGGTTGTGGGAAGACTAAATAAGGAGGACAATAGGACGTAGTAGATGGTGATCGACCACGTTTGCTTTTCTCCTCGTGATTGAAATTGGAACACCACCCTCCACCATCCTGTGCTTCGGCCCATCACTCTTCCATACCTGAGGCGCATCTTGCCCCCCCCATCCCACTTTTTATCTACCTTATATCCCCCGCCTCCATACTCGTATCATGTCGTCCCTCCACCACCTGATTCTCTGATCTCGCTTAGAATAACGGTCGGCCGCTCCCCTCGCCTATGCTTCAGACGGCTGGGATACTCTTTCTGGTAAGCGATCTTGCAGTCCGCTTTCTACAGCTGGCCTCGGCAAGGCCCTAGTCCATTTTACCAAACTCTCTCCTGCTCCTTGAGGGGCTATAAAGGCTGCCTGGTACAGACACAGGCACTTTTCCCCATAATCGCTACATTTTGGCCTTCATCTACCCGCCTTCCCTCTGTTGCTCCGCAGGCACAGTACCTGCCAACCCTCTATCCTTAGCCGAGTCTTTTCTCGAACCCCCTTCTCTAACCTTCAGCCTTCTGTGTCTGTCCATTTTGTAGGAGTCACTTTAACCCCCCCACTCAGGATTAAGCTGGCACCTTAAAGCTACTTCTTAAGGCGCCCTTTTTTCACATGTTCCCTGTAGCTCAGATGCCTTTCGCCTTCCCTGCACCTTCAGACTACGGTTCGGTTCTTCATTCCTGCCCCCTTTTATCAGATTACTTTTAGGGCAACCACACTCGTACCTTCTGGTTATATCATGTTTTATTGGCAGATTAGTATCGGGTCTCTTGTTCTTAGTTTATAGGGTTTGGTTTTCGGATTGGCTGTACCTAGGTTGCGTTTGCTTTTAGTGAGGTTACTTGTTCTTAGAGTTTGGTTTTCTTGGTTTCCACGTAATTCCGGTTTTTAGTACGGCCCACACTCTTCTTCCTTGGTTTTTTCCGCCATAGTCTAGTCGATGGATGCGGATTATTTGTGTACTAGAAAACAAAATGTATCGTGGGTTAAAAAAAAGAATAAAATAAAATCAAAAAGACATGTAGTAGATAGTTCTTCATGTGACCACGTAAGTTATTCCTTATCAATAACTCTCAGAATATAATCAACTTTACTCATTAAAACTAAAATGCTTCCACTCCTTATAAACGACATAGTTAATACTATCTGCCTTAACAGTGGAACTGGGTACTTGAGAAAAGTATACAATAACTATAAGATAAGTAATCGCCACCTATTGCGAGTCAACAAACATAAGATAGCTCGACAAGCAAGCTTAACACGTTTTCTGATCGCTTCAGTACTTGCGACATCGGTTCAGTTTCCCATCTTGTTCACCCTCATGGTACCATTGTAGTGGTCGCATCTAGACTTCTTCTTACAATTTACCTTAAAGGAAAGCCGATTTAACATCAAATTCTCACAGTGGGTATTTGTTTTAAGCATTTCGCGCTAGTAGGAAGCTGAGTAATTCATATCCAAAGATGGGTGTAAAGTTTCTTCGTCGTCGAGGCTGGATAATTGTGTAAATCATTTGGCAACAGCTCTTGCATGATACCTTTCCTTGGTTCTGTCTGAATTCTTTTTAGTTCTGAATACGCACTTACTCTCTATCAACTTCTTATTAACAGGTTTATCAACAATGTCAAATGTTTTCTTCATCTCATGTTCCCTTATCTCATTGTCCATAGTTGAGGCCCATTGATCATTTAGCGGGCAGTTTATATCTTACTAATAGATAGTTGGATCGGGATCCGATATTTCAATGGCATTTCTACTCAAGCATTGTGGTGGACATGCGACTCTTCTGGATGTGGTCCATATATCATCAGTTCCCTGGGGTTATTCAGAAGGTTCCGTGGATGGTGATTGTGGACTTTCATAATCGTTAGGATTTTTACGCGGTGGGGGAGGATGAATTCCGATAGTTATTTTTTAACCTTGTTCTTGTTGTTTTCTGTCCTGACCCTGATTGCGTAGATACAAGGCTATTGCAAAGGATGGTAGAGGAACTGCTGCAACTGTGGTTTTTAGTGAAATAGGTTGCGTTGGGGCAAACTTTATTATCATCTTGGTTGTCCAATGGATTTGTATGATTTCTATGACTTTATGTTGTCATGGTATATAAACTCGATAGACTCCATTGGAGGAAGTGTATCCAACAGGTATCCTTCAATGGCCTGGGACTGTAGCTTTGTTTCTAGTTCTCTGAATCACTATGCTATATGTACAAAGCATTTGGTCCCGTATGGTAGTATGTGTTTAAGCGATGGTTGTTGGTTGTAAGAAGATTAATAATGGATCAAATTAGCTATACATTGGTTTATGAGTCAATTCCTGAGAGATATGGCACTTGTGTCAGCTCCTTCATGAAAGTCTAAACCCGAGGTCTTTCAACCCTGATTGTGTAGAGGTGATTGTTGTTCTGTTATATCATTCCGCAATGGCATTTGATTCACGTGAGTAGGGGGTAGTTATATCAAGAACGATTCTATGCTTTAGCAAAAGATTCCACATCTCATTATTAACATACTCACCACCTCCATCAGTTCTGAATAGGTTTACAATTATACTGTTGTGGGTTTGACGTTCGTTGATGAATTGTGGAAATACTTTTACCATGTCGGACGTGACTTTAATAGTATGAATTTAAGCCTAGCTACCACAGTCATCGATGAAGGTAAAATAGTACCAAGAATTGCCGCAGGTAGATGTCAAGAACTTCCCACCTAAGTCTGAATAGATTCACTTCAATGGAGTATTGCATGGCCAGTTTGTTGATTTTGGTTTGTGTTTAATGGACTTGGAGGTAATACAGGTTCAGCATTGTCAATCTTGAGAGCTTGAGGTATGGGACGCTCGTCGGAGTAGTAGATGTTTGGGAGGTATTTAGGAGAGGAGTGACCGAGTGCTTCATGCCACTGCTTGTAAGTCATCCTATCAGACTTTATTGAATGCTCTTGCATCACATAATCTCAACCGTCTAACTTTCCCCAAAGAAGCTCTGCTTTCCGCTACCAAAAAACGTATATATCCTCTCCGTCACTGCGTAAAGAAAACCATTCTCCATAGAAAAGATAGGCCGCCATGATAACAAAGTACAATAACCCAATTTAGGTACCCAAAGAATACCGTGAAGGTAGACAGGGGACACTAGGCCTTTGGATATTTAGACAATGATCTTTACTGCGCGAGGGCCACATGACGCTGTTACCGAGTCATCGCACAACCTGGCTGTGACTTTTTCCGGTTCATTGTTCATAATGAAGTCTGAGTTACTTATCATATGTGAGCTTGCGCCTGTATCGATTGCGCATTGATGTGGGTGAGGAATCTTTTCCTCAGATATGTGGGAGGTAATAGTAGTACCCTGGTCGGATGTCTGTTCCTTGCCCATTTTTTCTGCGTTAACAGCGTTCATTTCCTTCTTGTTAAGGGTGTTGGCCTTGAGTTTGTGACATTTGCTATGAGTATGTCATTCGCAGCGTTCAGAGGGGTAAGGTTTTTTGCAATAGGGTTAATCCTTTGTAGTGGTAGCCAGTTGCTTCCATGCCTGTGGTTCCTTCTCTTTTATTTTGATATCAAAGGTTTCACATACATTATTATCATCAGTGATAGCCAAGGCCCTCATGTCCTATAACTTGTTGTAAACAAGTTGGTACCAAAAGTCCTCATCGGCTTGTAGCTAGTTATTATTATCAGTCATTGAGTCTGGAACGTAACTGAAGAGGAAAGCACCTTTGGCTTTGAGGGATTCAAACTATACTATAACAATAAACAGCCAAACTTATAGATTGGTAGCGCTAGCTGTTAAGCAACAGGGTTGGTTTCGATTCCCTATGGTATTGTAGTTCTCGATCGGACCTGCGATCGGGCTTGAAACATCCTACCTGGTATCGAGGACAGCCTTGAGTTGGCTGAGGAACAGAGACGTATTTTCTCAAAGGAATTTATCGTGGAATGCCTCTATAGACTCAGTGTTGTTTTATAGGTAGTTAGTTAAAACACCATTGGGGGTGTATTGTTTGCAAGAGGTAGGCCGTAGCGCATTGATGGCAATCGTGAAACTCATCTATTGGGTCAGCATGTACGACCTCTTCATTTTCATCCATAATTTCCTACAGTATAACCATAGTCCCTATCACAATATCGAAGATGTTGTACCATTCGTATATATATTGTAAGATTTCACGCCAGGATGAGTAGTTTTCGGGGCCAGTACACTTTGGGATGGACCTTAGGGTATTACCTGATGCCCAGGCATCTTTGGAATTGCTCATGCATAGTTGTAGAGCAAGAGGTAGACGGAGAGGTATTTTAGTAGTGGTAGCCGAGGTAGATGTTATTGTTAATATTTAGAAACAAAATTTTCTCGATCATAAAAAACCGGCCCCCACCCACTTAATCCTAGCACCATAATACTCAAAGGAAGGTTGCGAACTACTTTGTAAACCTTGCTCAAAGCAAGAGTCATTCCCACGCAAAGTAGGAATCACAGAAGCGCAAATAGTAGATCTTCCGTGAAGAAGAATAGTGGTTAAAGAGTGTGTGGAGAATGCGTAAGCCAACTTGGGGAAGTCAAAATAAGATACAGAGAAACCAGGGGTTGGAACATTATTTAAAAAAGGTTGACGCTGAGAATGTTTCGCCCAGACCAAATTTGCCCGGATTGTTTTGAAAATGTTCCATTGCAAGTTACCATTTCGATTCAATCGCCAGGATGTTACAATGGACGGGACAAGGAAAATTGTAGAACTTGGAATCTTTTATGTGAAATTTGAGTCTCTGTTTACAGTAGGAACATGTAGGTATATGTTGTATAGCAATGAATGCGCTGGGCTCATAACCTATTGAATTGCGTGAACGGTACAATCTTAATAGACTATGTAGAGTATACGTTTGGGATACTAAAAGTGTATTGCAGGCATGTTAAGTAAGGAGGTATTTTGTATAAAGGAAGATTGCCAGATATTCTTGTTCTTTTATCTCCGAAGCTAGATGGGCAGTAGCTCCTATATATGCAGGTTTTACATCCTCCTCATACACTGCATGTATCTTAGGAAAAAATTAGAAAATCATAGAAAGAAACATAGGTGCGACTGTGTTTGATGCTGAGAATCTGCCAAGGAAATCACAAACAATATGCTTTGATCTAAAGGGGTGTGAGAAATATAACCGTCAGTCTGAAGAAATAATTGTACAATAAAAGAACCGGAAAGTATGCATCAAGACAAAGAAATATCCCCAAAACCATAATGAAAACACTAGTGATTATTCTGCTTGTTATCTTGGAATATTGTATGAAATATACCTCATATATGTCCTAGCTGTAGTAATGTTCTTGCGGTATAGGAAAAGGCGCAACACTTACCAAGTATGGGAATATGTGATATTATTCAAGTAAAATAATGATATAAAATAAATCAGAAAAACTTTTCCCCGAATCCGTATAACCAATGCCATGACTGACTAAAGATAATATCTTCAGCCTAATGCTATCACTACTGCTACCTGGCATACTTTACACTTTGGAGAATAGAGATGTGTACACCATGCTGAATCATAGCAAATCTATTGAGTAATGGTAATGTGTAAGTTAAGTAGTGCAAATATCAAGAATCAGTTTGTAATGAATTACAAGAGCCAGCTTCTCACACGAGCACCAGCGTAACTTACTTTATAGAGTTGTAGCTCTCCACCAGGATGTAGCTCGCTGGCGGCCAGTGGTGGAAATGGAACCTTCTACTACATTATTACAACCAATATTATACATACAACTTTACACAGGTTTGAGCTAGTACTTTTAGATATGGTGAATCATAATACGTGATTATTATTATCAGATTTCAAGTTATTGCACCTGTATCATGTTTTCAAGAGTATCTCTGCTGGTGGACCCATTCTTTTTCTTTTCATAATAGTTAGAAGTAAAATGCATATGTCATGTACCTTGTACTGTATTCCAGTACTTCTGCATGTTATTCATATCTATTAGCAAGAGTTTTTACCCTTTGTTGGTTTATTTCTTTCAAATTCTAGGAACAACAAAAGAACTGAAAAATTTGATAAAAATACGTCGATATTTGAGACATTTAACTACATGATATCTACATATACAGTAGACCAACAGATTTAATACTTTTCAATTATGTTTCCAGATATTCATAGTGTAGGGATGTAGTATTTTGGGTTGAGCAGTATCTGGTACATGTTTCATCTATTATTTCTAATCTAAAGTCTGAAACTTAATATATACTTTCAATGTCTATTGAAATTGTTACTAAAAGTTCAATCACTGTACAGTAACCTTACGTGTCCCTTCTTATATATCATCAACATTAATCCTATGTAGTCTAGTGTATTGCAAGTTGTTAGTTTATCTAATTCTGATAGAAATGAATTATTTCCTTTAACTAGGATTCTTGTTGTATATGCTATTATAGTTGAATATTTGTCTTGAATAATGCTAATAGTTATTAATCCCACCTTCTATAGTGTGATAAGGCTCTCATGAAAGTTATACTTATCTTAAATCTTGATTCCTTGCACAATTTATCTTGTTGTAACAAGATAACTACATCATTCAACCAGTAATTTTAATAGAAGAACAGAATTCATCAAACCTGCCACTGTGGCCTAATACTATTTGTGTGTACTTTAATGATGCCATCAAAGCTAGTTATAAATTATTAAATCCACAGGTTAGTCATCTAAGTAAATATCATTTAGCCAAGAGGCATAATTTTTTTTGTATTTTAATACTATTTCTCTGTGGTTTAGTTGGTGCTGTAATTGCAAACAATTTTTATGACTGGTGGTCAGAACGCACACTACTAAAGATATATGATCTATACAAGTAGCAAAACGAGTTATAAGGTCAGTCAGTAGATGCCTTCTGATATGAACCTGGATGCAAGCTGCCAATGATATAGTTTGGTGCAAACGATTTTAAAAATATGATAAGAATGTAACTCAGAATCATACAATAATAATTACATATTATGATTCTCCATATCTCTAGGTACTTGCTCCACATTTGCAAAGTTGTATCTATTATATTGGTTGTGATCATAATACTGGAACTTGGTTTTCAACTGGTTGCCATGCGTGAGCCGCATCCCGGTGAAAAGACCCTTCCCCGTATATTACATTAGAGATAAAACTACTACATATAATCAATGTCCACACCCAACCCATTCCACACCCAACCTCCCGTGTTTCAATCATCAAAACCCAGCCTGTATACAAGCGTTCCAAACTGTAAACAAAATATTGTGATACGACCGTCAGTGGTGTACAGAACATTTAGTTTCAAATTTTGTCCCCAATCAGATTCCCCGATATCACAATCTGCGGGCCCTTTTCGCACGATGTTCAGAGGCTGAGGAGGGCTTGCGGTAGTTGCTGGAGGGGGATTGGACTGCGGTTGTGAGATTAGCGTCGTTCTGTGCCATGAGAAGCCTCACTACCCGCTAGTGTCCATTTTGGGCAGCCCATAAGAGGGGGGTTCGACCGCATTGGGGGTCAGCGGTATTGAGATCAATGTCCTTCCTTTCGACCAGCATTCTCACAATTTCCTCGTGCCCATTCCCGGCAGCCAATGAGAGCGGAGTCCTCCCTTGTTTAATCTCCGCGCTGTTGGGGTTGATGTCAAGCCGTTGTAACAAGGTTCTCACAACCTTTACTTTCCCAAGAGCGACAGCTGCCGTGAGCGGGGTGCGGCCATCTCTGTCTCTTCCCTCCCTATCGGTGTCGCCCCGCTCCAGTAATATCCTAACAATTCCGTCATAACCCTCTTCAATCGCCATGATCAGTGGTCGTCGGCTACTCTGGGAATCAGGTTGGTTGGGATTGATATACCTGCATTCCAGCATTATCCTTACGACCTCCTCATTTCCTGTCAGAACACCCCACAAGAGGGGGGTTAGACCATCGCTGCTAGTGGCATTGGGGTTGACATCGTTTCGCTGCAGTAATAGTCTCACAATCCTCCCGTGTCCATTGCGCACGGCAGACAAAAGTGGTGTTAGGCCACCAGGCGCAGCGGCGTCGGGATTGACACCGTTCCGTTCCAGAAGCATATTGACCACCTCCTCTTTTCCTTCCTCCGCAGCTATTGTGAGCGGTGTTTTACCGTATCGATCAACTGTGCATGGATTGATGTCTCCACGCTGCAGGAGTATCCTCACGATACCTGCATCTCTGTATCCGGCAGCACGCGCGAGGGGTGTTCGCCCTTCTAAGTCAGGCCTGTTGGGCAAAACGTCATCCCGTTCAAGTAGGCTCCTCGCGACCCCCTCATTTCCATTGAAAACAGCCCACAAGAGCGGGGCATGTCCTGTACCCTCCACAGCATTGGGGTTGACATCGTTTCGCTGCAGTAATGTCCTCACAATCCTTCCATGTCCATTCCGAGCGGCCGACAAAAGCGGCGTGAGGGCATTCGGGGCAGCAGCGTCGGGATCGACGTCTTTCCGTCCCAGAAGCATATTGACGACCTCGTCTATTCCTTTCTCCGCAGCTATCATGAGCGGTGTTTTACCATCTCGATCAACCACACACGGATCGATGTCTCCACGCTGCAAGAGTATCCTCACGATACCTACATATCCATTTCCGGCAGCAGACGCGAGAGGTGTTAGGCCTAATGCGCTAGGTTCGTTGGGCCTAACGTTATTCCCTTCGAGTAGAATTCTCACGACCCCCTCATCGCCACATTCGGTTGCCCATAATAGTGGTGTATAGCCGTAGAGGGGATCAACTTTGTTGGGATCAACCCCCGGGTGAACAAGCAGCATCCGAACGCCCTCTTCACGCCCATTCAGAGCAGCCCACGCAAGCGGCGTTTTGTTAAAATGCCCAATATCCATCCTGAGCACTACCGTTTGGCTGATGATAAAATAATTCACCGGGTGAATGAGAAACCAGCTGTATGGGAAAGGTGGGAAGCGAGCGTGTGATGAATGTGTTCGTTCTGACAGCAGATATTGACGACTGGCACAGGTGTGAAGAATAAAGGTATTCGACAGGGCTCGCTTTGGAAGTAGGAGCGAGGAGTTGGTGTTGTAAATTTTTGGAGAAAGAAGAAGCAAAGAGACCGCGGCCAGTGAGGGAGAGTTGGATATGGTGGGAATGCGGAATGTGTTGCGTGAGGATAGAAGAAAGGAACGGAAAGAAAGAAGGAAACTACTCGAATATATACCAGAAGAACAACCAGTCACCCATTCCAAATCCCACAAACCGCATACCAGGGCACAACGTACAGGGAGGAAATAACCTTGTCAAACAGAAAACCTCCTAATAAAATATGGAATCCTTTTTTACGCGACCGGTTCTAGAAGCTGCCAGTGCTCCATACCAGTGTTGCCAAGAGCCCAGTCGGTCCTTCTTTCGCCTAGGACAGAACGGACGCCATGTTTGAGACCTTTACCCGGAACGGATCGCATGTTGTAGTCCGTCCAGATCTACGCCCGGGACAGGCGGCCTGGACCTATGTGTGCCTTAGTTTATGTTTCATTTTTGAATCGCATGAGCACGCTGTCTGGATTATGGACAAACGAAACACTTTAACTGTACTTTTATGTATTAAATTTCACTCTCAATCAACGCCCCTGAATTCCAAAGATGGCGAAGCCATACTGGGAGTTACTATTTCCCCGAAAACAAGACTAGCTGGCCCGGCAGTCACCTACAGGACCGCGATCTTCATCAAAGACGGACGCCGTACCGGGCGGACTGCAGCCGGTAAATTGTGATGTTAAGAAGATATTTTGCAATTGAGAGAGCAGTAGGCCCGGCCGTCTATCGAGTGCAGATATTGGGAGCAACTGCGGGACGGGCTTCTTTCCCCTGTCTAGTCAAGTTACGATTGTTGATACAAGGATCTCGTCCCTGTTCCCACCCATCCACCCAGTATAGGTACTCGCAAAAGATGGACAACAGCTAGTATTTGGTCACATTAACATTGTTAGGATGTCGGCGGTATCCTGAAGGTATAACCGGGGTGGACTCCGGGGCACCTGAGTCCTGGACTTTGCATCACCAGGGAGCAGGGTATCTGCTGTCTGAAAATGTACTCCAAATCATATGAAGATTGTGACATCCCCCCTGTGCGTGACACCGGCACAATCATTGGGAACCCGGATAGCTTTTGAGTCCTAGCGGACCTAGCCGGTTGTAAGTGTAGCGCCAAATAAGGAAGCAAGTAAGAGATGGCCAGCTGCCCGCACACAATGATCATGGTACTGAGGATCCACGGACTACCGATCGATTATTTACTTGTCAGCGCAGTGTGTTGTATGTAGTGTATTAATTGTTATCTAGAAATACTGGTGAGAGACAAAAACATATGAAAAGTAAGATGCCAAGATCAATCCCACACAACCAATTTTTGCCCTAACATAATGTAGTCTACCTACAGCCATACACTAAAGACATGACCAAGGTGGGTAGCTGTCCAATAAACATCTAACACTCCCACTAGGGGTACCAAGATATAAACCAGCAAATAAAGAAAATATGAAACCCTGTTAAAGTTATATACAAAAGTAGAAAACAGGATGAAAAGAAATCCGTATAATCTTGACTTGCGAACACACTTAACATGCTTGATAGCTAGGAATGGTTTCGTTAAACCAACTGGAAAAAATTCAGTCCGTCTCCCATATTCCATCAAAACATACTCACGAAATTGATTAACAGGGGTACCAATATCCGTACCGTTTGGTTTCTAGGTAGAATCCCTACATCTTGATAGGGACACTTGATTTTGAATATAGAGAATAGTGATTTGAAATTTTTGATCACATAATCTCTTACACAGGTTTGCAAAACTGGATAAGTTCTTGTCCTGAGAAGGCAAGTACTATGAACTCAGGATCGGCAAACTTGGAGGGGATAATCGATTAGCGTTTTGTAAGTTAATTAATAATTTCAGATCCTAGTATAAAAATATAGCCAGTGGTTCATTTTCAGGAATTGGCTTCTCCGATGAACTCTGAATCCATATATTCAAACAATGGGGACTTTTCCCCCCAATCAGCCCATTCTCCACCGAGGTTGGGAGGGAGATAATTGGCCCGGGTCCCCTTCAGATATTGCAGGATATTTTTTGCACCAGTTAAAGGTTTCTGTAAATAGTGAGCATTACATCTCCCCCACATCAGCAAAAATTTACCTTCGTGCCCTGAGCCCCAGGTGTCTCAGACACACAAGGCACTCAGAACATTAAGTGCAAATCTGGGCAAGATGTTAGATCGAAGTCATGTTCTGATTTGCGTCATTCAGCACCCTTTATCCCAACTGCACCCTGATATAATCCACTTCTCTTCTAAGCAACCGGACAGTGCCTGGTGTAGCACCCCCTCGTTGGAAGATCGTATCTTGCTCGACTTTGATGCCTCAATGACCTCAAACGTATTTATGCTACGTGGGGACAACATCTGATTCTATTACAAAGGTACTTTTCACCCTGGCATTGGATTTGCGCTGGTACCGTCCATGCTACCTCTGCGCTGATACTTCCTTTCCTATTAATCACTCTTCAGCCCTCTACATACTATGGTAACTCCTCTCTTGTTCTCTACACCAGATGTTTGTACTCTTTTTGTGATGCATCTTGATAATATCTGCAGGTTCATGTTTTCTGTTGGCTGCCCCTACACAAGATTACGACTGCCTCGAGGTGGCCTCTGACCTGGCTGAATCATTCTTGACTTTGTCCCCACGGCAGCCTGCATGGCTGATTCTTCTGATTTTTGTTCAGACAAACAAATTTGATCAATTTTTACTACTCCACATGTCCGTTATCTCGCTCATTACTGTCACAAATCCCAGTATCAGTACTAACACCACCTTGGTGCAAACAGGCAATGCTGGGTGAGCGGCACCCTGATAGCATGTTGTTGTCTCCCGTGTGTTCTCAGGTACCCTTGCAAAAGCTATTCAGGCTCTGTGGATAATAATCAAGAAGCTGGAGTATAAGTGGATGTGTGTCTGGTGAGGAATCTGATTTCGAGGCAATCTTTTGGGAATCGTTTTGACTGTCCTGGCGCTCAATAGGAGTTCTTACACACAGCATGATGTGTGTTCTACTGCGTAGGTTAGGTTGCTCTGAGGTCTGACAAGATGACTGATCTAATGGCTCTGCCACTACAGCTGCCCAATTGTCTGTAAAGCAATGATGGCTGTCGACTACGCAGCTGTAGATCTTTTGCACATTTGCCTCGATGGTCCCCTGTGTCGTCTCAAGGTGGCGATAGGCGTCGAAACATCGTACCTAGTATCAAGGATAACGTTGAGTTTGTCGAACAAGGAAGATGTGTTTTCACAAGAGAATTTATCTTGGAAGGCCCTCAACATGGCAGGTCGTATCTAGTGGGTGGCCCGCATGATAAGCCATTGCGGGTCACCTGTTTCCAAGAAGTAGGTCGAAGCCCGTTGATATCAATAGGGGAACTTATCTATTACATCGTGGTTTACCAACTCTTCCCCTTCCCTTATTTCCATGGGTATGAGTTCTGCTGCAGTGTCTATAATCCCACTATTATACAGTTCGAGAACGTGTTGCAAGATCTCTCGCCAGGATTGGTAGTTCTCGGTGACACTAAGATGTAGGATGAAGCTTGATTTGTACCTGGGTGCCCAAGGGCGTTTGGAATTGGTCATACGACCTTGTACAGCTGGTGGAAGGAGCGGGAGCGGAAGGGTTCTTTGTACTGGGGGATATTTTGATCTTGGGCGGAATCCTACAGATAAACCAGGCGGATTTGTGCTCTGGACAGGCACCTTTGGTTTTATCAATTTATGTACCAAATATGTTCCGGTATGTCTTAAAGGTGTGCCATTAAATGTTAAAGAAAACAATTGTCAAAAGTGGGGGAGGAGAGTGTTGTGGACACGTAAGTGAGCCTGCCGGAAAGAAGAGGAGATGGAGGAGAATGGCCGTAGAGATCTTTAATATAGAGGTTTGCTGTTGTGAATGATTTACCAAGACTTGCTTTGCCAGGATGGTTACAAAAATCTTTCTGTTTCGACAAATGTTTTGTTAAGACAAATGTTTTGTTTCGATGAGATGTTTCATTGAAACGCAAGGTTTCGTTTCATTTCAAGCATTGGTTTCTTTTCAATGATCAGAATGTTGCGATTGGTGGGACGCGTTAAATTGGTGAACTAAGAATGTTTCTGGTGAAACTTGTATTGCTATTTAGGTCTTTTCTTTTTTTTTTTAATATAAGTCATTTTATGTTTTGATTAAGCGGTACAAAACACAGACAAACAAAAGGCTAGCTATGATGCCAAACAACCCCCACCCCGGACCAGCACCACAACGGCCAAGAAGAAAACACCTAAGTGACACACAGCAAATGGGTGGAAAAACAGCTCACATCACGCACCCTTCCCGTATCCAGACGAAGCAAAATCCTCCTCGGACTAGTAACATAGAAAAACCGAACAGTAACCGTGGACCAATACCAAGGAAACCAAACAACATGGGAGAGAACCATCTCTCAAGCAAAATACAACTCCTTAACCTATGGTGATGAGCGTACTAAGGGCCCAGAACACCAAACCCTAGGTATTTATAACAACATCTCTGTGGAAGAGGACCAATATAGTGCAGGCGGAGGCACTGGGTGGAGTAAACGTACCGCTGGCGATCCAGGTACGGAAGAAATTAGAAAGGAAGAACCTCAATCCGCTGAAGTAAGGCAACCGTGATGGGTGTGTGGTACCGGTGGGATATCTGTAGAGGTCCTCCGGAAACAAAAAACAGGGGAGGCAGTTAGGTGCCTGGTAGGGATGGTGAGGCAGTAGGGTACCAGCCAAAGCGCGAAGTGATGGCACCCAGTGCCATCAGGCGAAGAGGTAACATAGTAGGGTATCATTAGATCCAACCCTGGTTGTAGGAGAGGAGTGCTAATCCAGGAGACCACACAACTATCAAAATCATGTTCGTGTCGGATGGAAATTACGTCATTACTTTCCTCTCCAGTGATGTGGCTATGTTGGTCATGTGACCCAGCCACATGACTGAGTATTACATCCTGGTATTGTAGTATATTCTTCAGATTTCCTTGGTATGAGGCAGGGCTTGTGTAACGACAAAGGGTATATACAGGGGTAGTTTCCGCCTTCTTGTTAGACATCAACCACAACTTCTATTTTCCTCGCGTTTGAAATCGCAACACCACCACCCATCGTGGGCTTTGCCCCCCCCCACTATACCTTCCTGCCCTCGGGCAACCCTCCCCCTCCTCGGACCTTTGCTCTTCGCTTAGGTTCACACGGTCGCGTCGT
>QLOI01000214.1:0-49188 GCA_003313605.1 Tuber umbilicatum | reverse complement strand
TGTGTTTGCAAACTGCGGGTTGGAGCTTAAGGGGGTTGAGTACGGGGGTTCTCCTGCAGGTGATAGGATTGAGGATGGGAGGAGGAAGTGGGGAGGCGTTTCTCCATCCTCGGCCGGCCATTGGTTACCAACGGAGGAGCCTGGCGGGGTGGGCAGCTGGGAAAGTTCAATACCGGGGGCGACCGTTTGGGAATCGCTAGTGATTAGGTTCTCCGTGTCCTTTGCGATGATTTCCCGGAGCAGCCGTTCCTTGTTGAAGCGCTTCGTGCACGTTTCACTCTCCAGGTGGTAGATCATGCCAGAGAGTGTCGTAAATGATTTCCCGCAAGTGTTTCTATTCAAGCAGCGCATCCGCTCTCTGACATTGTGAACGCCCGACTGAACGTGGCAAGTCAATGCCCTTTCAGTAGTGAAGCTCCGGTGGCATTCCTCGCAGGAGTATGTGGTAACTATCTCAGGCTCCTCCGACCCAGGGTGTACGCCCAGCTTTCTCATATGCCTCTTCAAGCCGCCGGGACTGGTGAAATCCCGTCGGCACTCGACACAATGGTATTCCAAAACGTCCGGCTTCTCGCAAAAGCTTTGTCGGTGTCGTCCCAATGCCCCTTTCGTTGAGAACCAGCGGGCACATTCATTGCACTGGAAACACTTGCCTCGTGCGTGAACGGTGGAGGAAAGATGTTTTGAGAAATTGGCCGAAACGCCGAACCCACGCCAACAGAGATCGCAAAAAGACATAATAATAGAATAATAATTTGAAGATAGGGAAAAAATGTGCCGTTAAAGGAGGGGAAAAAAGTTATCGAAAAATTGAGCAGTCGAAAGGGTTCAGAACAAGTAACTTTATCATCCGAGTGATGCCCATAGTAAACTTTTAGGCCCACCGCCCTGACGCCCCGCTATTACCATTCTGGTGCCGGTTGGCACGACAATTGAAAATTCTGCTGAGCAAGTAAATCAGCCCCCATGGTTTCCAACTCCCCACCAACGCTTAGACCAGATGCGCTTCACGACCCTTCAAGCCGTCACTTGGATTGGGTTACACATCCGTCAGCGCGCCAGGTGAAACATATTACACCGCAAATTTCCAGCAGACGACCAGCACGTCCCGAGCCGAACCTATGCAGGTTTATGATCTGCATGCATGAGGAATCCCAGCTCTGGCTCGCTGGCGCGCATGATCCACCAATTCTCTCGTCCTATTGTGCTCCAGAACCCGCAGGTGACATTTCAGGCCTCCCATTCCACAATTGGACGACACCCGGGAGTTGAAGGGGGGGAAGAAAAAAAAGTGCTCGTTGCTTTTTCCCGCGAACAATCTCACCTTTTCAGACTGCGCACTCCGCGCACGATCATTCTGCGCGAGTGATTAGATGTGAAGTGATGATTTAGCCTTCCTTAGGTGCAGATACCCGCGCTTCGAGTGATTAAGTGTGATGACTCGGTTTTGAGTGCCCGCTCAGGTTAGGCTTTTGGTTGGGGAAGCAGTATGCGAAGAGGAGGGGCGCGTTGGCGATTTGGTGACTGTATTCGGATTCCCGCCTGCCCGCCCCGTGAAATGGTTGTCAATGTGTGTTATTGGATTTGTGTCCAATATTCCCAAGTTGAAGGGGAAAAGCTAAACCTTCCTGCCTGGTTGATTACAACGAGTATAAGCGGTGATCGGTAGGAATATATTCCCGGCAGATTTACTCGGAATGAGATCATTTGGTAAAATTTCCTCTTTCCGATGTAATTCCTTATATGAAGGGCCTAACTTATGCGTCAGATATGCCACAAGTAATATAATACCAGTATTAGGAAAGACTTCCCTTCTTCAGGCACAATTGTAAAAGCACCCCAATAGGCTACTCAAAGGCGGGAAATAAAACCAGAATCCTATCATTGATAGACCTCCTCGATAAACGGGTATAAAGGTCGGAGTGGGTTCAAAAGTTGTTAGCCTTATTTACAAGAAACGTGCAGATTATATCGTCTCCAGAGTGCTCACTGCACAATAATCAGCCGCCGAAGTCGCTGTCATATTTGAGTTATGACGCCCCATCATTTGATTCCAACCACCTCTCCAAGATGCCCAACAGCACTCAAGTTGACGCCTATGTTGGGAGTTGCCGTCGATTCCGTGGCTCGCAGTGATTTAAGGCGCCTTTGAATTCACAACAACTCACTCCCGCATCGCGATCCACGAGTTCCGCTCTAGTGAATGTGGAATCCCATAGTTAGGCATCTGATATATCACAATAGCAGACTTTCAACCCAAATACTTCGTGGGTCATTAGAATAATAATGATACACACCTTCTATGACTGATAACCAAATATATCATAAAGCACTTGACACATTCATAGACCCTTTCCCTCTGGCTGTCCTCGCTCCTTCCGCCTTCCTCTTCCCATTTTCCTTCTCCATCTTCTCTTTCCTCCTCCTCCTCTTATCCTTTTCCTCCTCCTCCTCCTCCCAAATCGGTCTCCAATACTCCCCTCCCGTTGCTCCGCTCCTATCACCACCACTCCCCCGCTCTGCGTCCCCCTTCTGCTTCAACCGCATAGCCGGTTGCTTCGGCCAGTCATGCGCTGGATGTCCCATGGAATACTTTCCCTCCTTCACCTCTCTCCCCCGGCCCCCCCTCCCCATCTCCACCTTCGACCTCTGCTTGGTAACAGGCAGGGCTTGCGTACGATATACATGCTGAGCGATAGAGGTTATATCCCCCGTCGTCTGCAGGGGCGGAAGGGACACGAAATTCCCGATAGGATTCGTAGCAGGAATCATCCTTTGTCTTATCGCCTTGCACCAGGCCGGGGCCGCAAATGCGTTATTGGTCCCATTAGGAAGACCGGGAGCTGAAGTGTTTAGTACCATGTATTCGCCTTCCCCGGGTCGTCCCATCGTGGCTGGTTCTTTGTGTATTTGAAAATTTTAGTAATGGAGGGAGGAGGTCGTATTCGGGTGTAGAGAAGATTATCGCCATTCGAGGTGAGGAAATTTTTCAACACAAAAAGTCAATACTGTCAGTGAACTCAAAAGCTTCGTCGTGGCAAGTTTGGAGAGGATCGCCTATTCGCGTTCTGGAAGTTGGGAACCCTAAGGACGCGTGGCAACTAGGTTGGAGACCTCCGGGGCGAGAAATACCTTTCAGCAATATTAGATTCTTTCCTTTATAAAAAGGCAATCCCGGAAACAAAACAATACTTTAGTGGCTTCCCTTCCATCGACAAATATTCACGTTCTATAAATAAAATAAAAACGATATACTATGGTACTCCTTAGGAGGGAAACCCCATCATAATAGGTAAAGCCTATGGCAACGTTAAATCCCCCAATAGCCTAAAAGACCAAATCGGTCCAAAGAGCCAAATAATAGCTTCCCCCGGACTAGCGCCAGCCTAAAGACACCTAGCCTTAGGAACCAGCCACATGAGGACAACCAACCGCTTTGGCTATTACCGTTAGTATCCGAATGAGTAGCAAGTTGCAATGTTGTTCTCCGCCAGCCGGATGTAAGCTGCGCACTACAAGTAGAAATCTATTGGTGAGAAGAGTGTCCCAACGCCCCTGGCCCCTAGTTGGCCCGGAGATGGCCAATATCACCAGAGAGTCCAATTCCGCCTGCGCCCCCCGCGCATAGCATCCTGTGCAAACCTACCATCCAAAAATCCTCCTCTGAAACGAGTGACTATCTATGACGGGTTTATTCATCCAATCACCAAAAGGGCGCATTAGGCGATAGCATTTAAAGCGGGGTGGCATAGGAGCACAGACAACAAGAACTTTATTTACTGTCATTCTGTCGTTATTCCCCAGAGGGATCCCGCTATCATACACGTGCATGCCTGGGTTAGCCCAGTCGTGAAGGCTGGTGCGGAAGAGAAGCACTCAAAAAAAGGAAATTTAAGTTAGGCTCCGATTGCGGGGAACCCCTATACCAATTAACTCACTTTTCACGACGTGGGTTCGTCCATTGGAGATTAGTTTCGAAGAATTCGCTCCTGGCCAGTAGTGATACGGTGGATGGTAATGTATCTCAATACTCGCGTTTCCTAGAGTCGCACCCCGCTATAATAGACCCCTTCATAGCGGAAAAACTGCTGTCGCGAACAAATCCCTGGGAAATTTGATTCCCGAATACAAATATGATAGCCTTCCTATAACAAATTATTATGGGTAATGTTGGGGCAGAAACCTGATTCATGGGTTTTCTTAATAACCTCTCTAGTGGTTGGTAGGGTGTACTGTTTAGATGGTGATAGGCAGCCTGGTCCTTTGGCTCATGTCACTTTTGTTGAGCAACAGGGGGTGTGATGGCAGTGGAATGGTTGATCGTAGCGGGAAACGAAGACGAGACCGTGTGTTGTGGTGGAGAGAGGAGAGTTGGTTGTATTGGTTGTCTAACTAAGAAAACAGAAACGAAAACATGATTATATAGTGGTGTCCTAACAAGCCCTAATCCGAATATCTCAGTTGTTGTAAACATATCCTCCTAAACCCTTTTAATAGCAAACACAAAGAGACTAGCGAGAGTGAACTATTTAAAACAACTTTCTCCTCGAATGTTCGATGTCCGTATTCGTCGATTGTCTGTTCTATGCGCATTCGCAGAAAAGAAAAGAAGTGGGGTGCTTCCCCCCTTATATCCGCTCTTGAACGAGCCGTCTCTACAAAACACGCAAGCAACCACGACACAATCCAAGCACTTCTGCCCGTGGCGCTTTGCCACTCAAAATCGCCTCCAGTGCGTTGACAAATTCTAGTCCAGCATGGGTTGTAGATTCCCGTAAGCTCCATAATGATTTTGTTGATTCTTTTCAAATACTGTGTGGTCTTTAGGAGATAATTACGTCTTGGAGCTCGCCCTCCCAAAAAATAATATCCAATTTACATCTCGCAATGTTTCTCAGGTTGCAGAGTTAGGTATTATGTGTTTTGCGTTGCTTTCACCCTCTTATCCATAAATCATTTGGCTAGCCCGTTTCCTTTCCTGATCATGCAAGATGATTTTTTCTCCTAACCATTCTTGAGGACTCTCTTCAATTTGCGTGTATAGTATGAGGATAGCTAGGATTCCCAGTGGTCCCCCTGTTGTCCTCTGGTGATGCTGAGCGGTTGGATGGGGTTGAGATTCTTCTACAGGCTTGCGGAGGGATGGGTAGAATACCTGGGGGGAAAGGGGCGGATACGGTGGATCAGGGAAATTGTCTTAAGGCCAGTGTCCCCAGTTTCTAAAACAATGAGATCTAAGAACTAAAGAAATTTCCCCTATTCTCACACAAATGTGGGTGTACGGGTGGTGTTGCGGCGTTTGTGTTGTCGGATTCTCATTGGTGCAGGCAAGTGTGTAGGAAAATAAAGGGGCTTGGATTAGCTTTGCGAACGCAGCGGACTATACTGCCAGCGAACCCAGGACGCTCTTGGTAAGCTCAAATATCTCGGGGGTCCCTCCGGCTTGTTGGCTGACGGCGTGAAGTCAGAGGTATAAATCACAAATAATCACTCGGATTTCTCTAGATCAGGATTTCATCGCTCATGCGATTAGAGAAATGT
Organism: Tuber umbilicatum; assembly: GCA_003313605.1. NCBI lineage: Eukaryota > Fungi > Ascomycota > Pezizomycetes > Pezizales > Tuberaceae > Tuber > Tuber umbilicatum. The sequence continues at coordinate 43,647 of QLOI01000214.1, read as the reverse complement.
TGAGGCTCCCTCCAATCACCAAAAGCATGCGCCCAAGCATTAGAAGTGATATAAGGAGTAGGCAAGAGCCGGGGATCTACCAATATCGCCAAGGTTGCAAGTACATTAGCCAGAGAGGTAGTCCACCATACTAGAATGTATCACTAAACGGGCGCCGCAAAAGGGAGAAAGGGCTGCGCAAACAGAGACTTAAAGAAGTCTACCTTCAAAGCCCTTCCTCCAGATCACCAAAGAATATTGCTCAGGTACTTATATAAACAAAAGACCAACCACGCGTAGTTGTTCCTCCCCCAATCGCCCAAGCCAAAGACGCTCAGATTCAGACATAATACTGGGAGCCAGCTTGAAAGTGTCCACCCATCGAAAGCACCTATCCTCGCGTTTCCCCTGCAGTTATGCCAACGATCATGGCCGAAAAAAACTACCACTCCCGGTTTTGGCAAGAGAGTTTGTCACCGGCTATGCTCCGAGTAAAACAAAAACCTCCCCGAAATGATTACCAAGATAGATGAGAAGGTGTAAGTTGATATCCCAAGCCCCCGTCGCGAGAACTGCCAATATCGGCCTGGTTGCATTGTCCATAATGCTCGTGGCAGACTGAGGAAAGGAAAGAAGTTGACAGACCTACAAATTGACTACAGTAGGGTAGAAGCTCAAGTCAAAGTCCCATATCCAGCACCGGTAGCGCTAAGCTTCGAAATCGGGAGAAAGACACCCCGAAGCACGGGGAGCCAAATGGGTTGGTAGCGTTCACTTCCGCGCAGATGTAGGAATGGGATCAACACAGTGAGAGATGAGGCCTTCGCCTCATGTCACGTTACCAACTGGGCCCTGGCGAGCACGCCAATACCCAAAAGCATTCCCCGAAACCTCTTAAAACCGACCAAGTTCCCCAGAACATGACCTGTGAATTGAATTTATCTTCAGCAAGTCTCGGCCTCCTAAATTTAAAGGTTCCAAAGGCGCCACTATCAGATATTCATAAGAAAGCCTGTGCCAGGTCACCTCTCCTGCCGGGACTGAGAATATCATTGCAGCAGCGAATCCGTGCAAGCACCAAGGCGATCACCGATTTCACCAATGTTGAACAGCTAGCGCCTTTTACAAGATTATGTTATGGATATTATCTCACGGCCCTAGCCTCCCGTGCGACGGGAGTCCCCTCCACATTGTGTTTGACAAGGCATTCCCCCTTCATTGTGGCCCGAAAAAATGTGTGTGCACGATGCCTCTAACTTCTTATAATCATACTCTACAACGCGCGAGCGGGCCCGCAGTCTTGACGAAGATACTCATTATGCCGCCCGTTTCTATAGCTAAATGCGGTACTTGGCATACCGGTAGAGGAAAATAGGGATATATAACAGGGCCGAGGACGACACTGAAAAATCATCCATCGAGGATCAACCACCATTACCCAATTAAACACCACTAAAGATCGCGGGGGTTTTAGGGGCGGGTGGGGGAAATCCTAGACTTTGCCCTCCTTCTTCCCATCCACTACCATCCTTCCAGCTTCCACTTCGAGATACCGGTACTCGATTACCTAATCCGGGCACCACTCACACCGAAACCTCAACCATCAGCAAGTCCAACGCCAGGTCACAGAAACCCTCCCACACTGGACTAAGACCCGTCTCGACCCCGCCGCGACCCATAAAAGGCGACGACGGAAGACCTGCCACAATACGACCGCAATAACACCCAACACGATTAATTGCCTATATAACCTCCACCCCTCCGGCATTCTCACGCTGCCGCTAGTCCCGAGGTAGGTCAGCAGCGTATTGCCTCCGGCCCGCCGACAAGAACTCAAGAAACTCTCCCACCTCCAGGACCTATTGTGATAATCTTGGTCTTAACAGGGCTCGCCACTCACCGGGGACTTTTTCAGGACTGGCTCGATTATGCGCTTTGCGTTATGCTATCATCTGGTATCCCGAGGGAAACGTATGGGTAGCAGGATGGTCAGTTGACTCCGGGCTTGGTGGAGGGACTTTCTGATTATTAGGCATGGCTGATGTGCAGTGTGATGCTTGGTCCTTCTACCGGACTGATCAGGATAAATCCCCGATGGTTAATTTACTGCTCGTGGCCGCTTAAAAAAGTCTCTGGACGCTTCGCATTTATTTGTGCCTATGTTTGTCAAATGCGTCCGGAGAGTTTTTATATTGCCAAGAGGTTGCGGTGCTCGAGGTTCTCTGGTCATGTGATTCTACGAATATTGCTACTTGTACCGTACGGTGCTTTGATCTAACCCATTTACCGTGCCAAGGTTAGGGAATCGTGTGGCGGCGGAGTTCAGACAAAAACCCTACGATTCAACAGCAAAATACTGCACGTCTTCAGAGCCTACCAACCGACCTATATCCCACGTATAGTTCCCACTTCAACCCCTCTAACATTTCCAACAAGCAATAGTGCAGCGCGACGGGTCGCACAGACGAAAACACCCTCGATAAACCAGTCGCGAAACACCCCACATCTTAACCGCCCCGCCCGTACCGAAACCGCAGCCGCAGTTCTCAGCAAAAAGCACTCAACCATCCGCATCGCCCTGGGAGGGACCTAAACCGTTCCTGAAACCTAGTAGGAGAAGACGGATGTCAGATACACCAACGGGCGGAGACACACATCGCATCCGCAAAGGCACCCGCCGGAGTGTCAAGACCTCCAGGGTGAGTTTCTGCTAGGCACCAGCAGCTTGACCATCGTTATCGACGGGCCAAACGAAGGCTACCCCAACCCGTATGCAGGATGGCATTTCTACCCTTGCAGAGGGGGGGCATTGGGTAGATTTCCACTATCTTACGTGGGTTACCGCCAGATGTTTTGTGAAGAGGGCTAGGAACCTCGGAGAGGAGTTGTGACCGCTCTTAGCGAGGTGTATCATAGAAGTAGAGAATAGAAAGCCAGTTATCCCCATACTAATCATCAAAGCGGCACTGGACCCGCGGCGTCTTCCAAGAACGAGCCAAGATAAATCCTGAGCGTCGGACTTGAAACGGGGAAGTGCGGAAACCGTAGACCGCCATGAGACGTTCACCCCTCTAGACACTGCTGTGGTTATATACGGCACGAACTCGGGAAGAAGAAGGGGGCAAGTATTATAGCACGGCACGAAGATCAAGCCGAAAGTAGGACCCCGGGTGAGTAGGGAGCCGCACCGAGCCTGGATGGCAACCCTTTTATTCACTGGTCCACCACTAGCCCGCAGTCCGTTTGCTCTCCGGTAAGTCACTAGAGATCTTCGCAGGAGCGAAGGGGTGAAGGTGTGATGTTTCGACATTCATGTTTATTCCAGCTGTAGGGAACCCCGAGGCAGACTGTTGGAACGCCGCCGCGCAGCGTCGTCGTAGCTCAGTCTGCCGGTTTCACCGTGGATGATATCCAATAGCGTGCGTGTGGAATTGAGGGAGAGGTATTCTGTGGCTGTTCGGGGCGATATCGGGATTAAGTCGTAGTATTCTTCGAGTTAGAGTTTTTAATTAGATAAGAAATGGACGGAATCATTGACTTGATGTTGGTACGGTACGTATTATACCTAGCTGTTGTACATGATAAGACAATTTATCTTTCGTGCTGTTCGTGCTGCGCTGGATACTGCTTTCAATAGTAGATGTCATACTTGATGGAGAATCTTTGGGAAAAAAACAGCCCAAGCACGCACCCCCCATATCTTGGGTTCTACTCGAGTGTATATTACAAGTAATATCCCATATACCTACTCTCACTATCTAAGGCTGGGGGCTTCTATTGATCACCTACTGCCAGGGCACTGGGTGTGTCACAAAGTATCACTTGAGATGAGATTTCCGGACGAAATTTGATCTTCATATTATTCCCAGACTGTCTAGTGGATGCGCCTGGCACAGGGAATTTGCCACCCTAGGGCAGGGTTAGGCACGCGTCGATACCTACATTGGGGATTTCGGGGGATCTGTGATGGTCTATCTCCTAAAGACTGCGAGAAACTAACTATTGCCGAGCTGTCTTGCCGTCTCAGCCCTAAAATCCCCTTCCCCAGGAACTAGAGTTTATGTACGGGAAGGCGAGCGTAATTTCTTCCCTTTCAAGTAAAGGGAGTGGTCCAGGCAGTGGTGCCCCCGCATCCATCATCGCCAACTCTAGTGCTGTTGCTGCTATGCTTGATGCCCGCTACCAATACTCTTATAGAAGCCCGGGTTTCCCCCGTTTGGCTGAACATGGATACGCCGAATCTGCGTACTTCGTAGAAGCCTGTCCTTTCTCGAAAGAGTTCCGTGTATAGTACTTCTTCCTCCACTGCCATCCAGAATTTCAGAAGATCCGGTGTTCACGGTTTATCAGGTGGGCAGCCGTAGGGGGTGCACAAACCAATGCCCATATCTCCCGCTCCGGATAAACAACATACTCGGTCTCGACCGGCGCTAACCGCATGGTACGAGTATCATTGTCGGTTCGGGGTATTTAGCGGACTGGCGATACGTGGCGCTATACGTGGCGCTACCGTATACGTGGTTTTCCGGACCCCCCGAGCGCTCTCCGTAGCCTCCAGGGAAGGAGAGGAGATGAGAGAGCGAACACTACTGTCTCAGATATCCGCACCAGTTCCAGCCCGGCGCAAGATAACTCGGAGGGCGTTCGTTCGTGCGATATTCCTTTGTTGCTGTTTGTGGTCAATCCAAAACTACGGGGCATCCCCGTGTACAGTACAATACCAACCCAATCCTTTAGACAATAATCGGGGAGCGCAGTGGCAAAGCATGGCCCTCACCCCAGACGACCCAAGGTCGGGAAATCATCGGCCCTTGAAATATTAGTATCACCAGTACACCACCCTAAAGAGCGGTGGAAAGACTAGCCTACTTACCGCCGTCGGTATCGGAGGATATCATAGGGCTGATTTGCGGATCTGCGGGTCCAATAGGAACCTTGGCGACGGTGGCATTAAAGTTAACCGACTCGAGCACGGTGCCGGCAGCGGATAACTTTAACTGGGATCAAAACGAGGCTCCGCCAGACCAAATCCCTAACCCTACCTATAATGGCGAATTTCGGGGAAAGGTTAAACTCGGGGGTCGGGGGCGGTGCTCGTATCAAGGCCGGAGAGGGGAAGGTATTTGGGGAGGTTTGGGGCAATCCGGATGTTCCCCCAGGTCAAGGCTGCTTCCGGGGGTAGCGGGGTGGGAAAACCCATGATATCGTATTGCCGTTCCATCGGCGGAGCCAAACTCTTAGTATCATAAATTTCCAGGTGAAAGTCACTGTGTAGTGCAGGTTTGACGGTATCTGGGGTGCCCGATCTCAAGAATCTGGCACGTCGGCAACTTGCATGTTAGCACGACCATATAGCGGTACTAGCCAATTTGTCCCTTTTGCACAATCTTTCAATCCGCATTCGTGATTCAGTATCAAATGCATCCTGAGGAAAATGTCCTCCAGCGCCCATCCTCTAGTACCAATGCCGGTAGTCGATGCACGGGTGCGCGTAGCGTCCGAGTATGGTGTCGTACTCAGTATCGTCTTTGATATATGCCAGATAAGACAAATTCATCTGACGATCCTTTCCTACATACGGTATCGTACCCACAGACTCGACATCAATGGCTCGTATGGGGTCCCGTGGTCTCAGGATTGCCGCATCAAATCATCCCTTAGCTCAATCAACATTCCAAGCATCCCGCTATCTCGCACATAGAAACATCAAATCAACTCGCGCAGCGGTCTCGTGCGCTCTCGCATTCGTTACACACACACCAGCTCGACACTTCATGGACCCGAGAGAATCACCCACTCTCACTCGTTATTCGCAACCTGGGACGCGCACTGACGAAAGATTCACGCTGGCTGAATTCAGAAAATGGCATCTAATCACGTTTCGGGAGGATAGGACGCGGAGCGTGGCTTTCGATCCTCCTCCAGCTGGTGGAGCATGGGGCATTCTCCAGTCGGAGGCGCCATCGCCATCATGAGGGATCCCTCCCGATCCTTCCCCCTCAAAGGGCGATTCATTCAGATCCTGGAATCACCGATCCTTTTCATGCACTTTTCTCTTTCTTTTTCTTTCTTTTTCTTTTTCTCAGGCGTGGCCCGACGGGTGAGAGACAAGAGCTGAACCATTGTCAAATCGACTGACACAATTGGAGCTAACCAGATACATCCCTGCAATATCCCTGCACTCTTATGCACGTAACCGGGAAAGGTAAGGGAAAAAGGGAATTACGGGCCAAACAAAACACGCCCCGTTTGTTGTGTCGCTGTTGGGGGGGTAACGGAGGGAGGATGGAGCGGCCAATCGTTCGACAGCGTCGGAATTGCCTGCGGGACTCGCAGCGCTGAAAAGAAGCGGAAGGAGGGGATGTGTGTGTGTACGAGTATGTGTGTGTGCATGTGGTCCACGCTCGCCTCAATGGGAGCTCGAGTACGAGTATGATACCGGTATGGATATGAATTAAATTTACCCTCTGATCTATGCACCGCACTTTGCGCTCTGTTCATGGAAGCGGAAATCGAGTCATGGAAGTGAAGGAAAAGGAGGGGAACCATTCGTCTCGTTATTCCGTCCACTCCGAGCGAGGATTCTAGCACTGGTACTCGAGTACTCCAGTACCATCACTCGACACCGAGCTTCGCTGAACCTTCCCACTCCCTCCGCCACACCAGCCCCAAAACTTATCAGCTACTGGTATCCCTCTTGAGTCTCCGTGCTTCGATCACGACAACTAACCACACCCTCTCCCTATACCCCCCTATTTCTTGCCTACACTACTCGTAGAGTGCTTGCAGCGCATAGGAAGATTGGCACTGCTTGTGCTTCTGCGTCTGCGTGGTCCGCTTTTGGCTGATATTATACCGATATTCCACAAATCCTTCATCCTAGCAACCACACCCCCCCCGTACTGTGCTCTACACTGCCGGCGCTCTACCAATACCGGCACTCCAGTACCGGTGCTCGTACTCGCACTCGAGCAGGCTATTGTCTTCCTCAACCGTACCCAATCCTACTCTGGCCTGAGTGAGAAAGGTCCGCGGCCACATCACATCGTGCATGCACAGGCGCCGCTTCTCTCTGTCCGCCTCCTCAGGGATGAATTGAGTTGAGGTCGAGTTTTACCCTTCCCTTTCCCCCCCAAAGTGAGAGTTTGTCCTTTTCACCCTTGAGCATCCCGAGTCTTGCGTCCAGGATTCATCATCCCATTCGAATTCACGAACCCTCCCCCCCTTTTCAGGCCGACCAGCTAGGAGACCAAAATCTCAATCCATCATCGCACCCGTCTACCCTTCATCGTTTGCTTCGTCATCCATTCCACCTATTTCCTCTCGCTCGTTGCATTTTGTTGGGGGAACTTCTACCCTATCCGCAATCCCATCTATCCGCCCATCTATCTGTTCGTCGCTTGAGATTTCATCTTCATTTTTACGACGCTTAACGAAGGTAAACGAATTTTCTCCCATCTACCGTGACACGCCCTTGCCAGTGTCTCCCTACCGTGCCCACCTTCCCCCCTAAAAGTAGCACTTTCGCCTTCCACTCGTACTGTGCCACCCGTCACCGCCCGTATGGTACTCCCCGTGCACTAACCTGCCCCGACTTTGGTCAACCATAACAAACAACTCCGGTTCGGGCATTCGCGCCCCTATGTACCCTGCTAAATGAATTGCACAGGAGACTACAAAAAAAAAAGCACGCCCCTTCCTTTATCGAATTACGGCCGCATCTTGTATTAGTATAACGACTGTACAACAGAACGAGATACCCCTCAAAAGTTACTTTGACAATCTTGACGAAATCACGGAACGCATTATACACCGGTACATATAATCATCGATCGCGATGTCTTCATCGAAGACGCATAACGGTGGCAAAGGATCCACCACCACCACCACTGAGAAGCGGGTTAATGGAGGAACGCAGAGTAGGGGAGAGGCGGCTGGTTATTATGGAACGTCAACGAATCCCCTATCATCGGCGTATGGGGGTCAGGACGCGTCGGCGTATTGTGGAACGGATACAAGCGGAGGAGTGGGTGCGTATGGCTCCTCCCAGTCCACTAACTTGCAAGGGAATTCATCGTACACGACCGCGATTGGAGGGAACACATCTGCGGGAGTCTCGTCGGGAAAACCGACCGCAACGGTGGGAGTCGGTAGCAACAGCAATCACTACAACCCGGTACCCGTCCCGCAGGCCTCCCCCTATTACCCAGGAGGAAAGCCGACATCAACGATTACTACCGCGACAACCAGCGGGTCCCACGCGACCCATGGAGGAGAGTCCGCATCATACTACCAAAACAGCACCAACCATTCGGCCTCCCACCAAACCACGTCTAGCTCCAGCACATCGCACCACGCATCCGGGATGTCCGGACTTATGGGCGCTTCCGCTGCCGGAGGTGTTCTTCACATCCCTCACTTACACGCTACACACGGCCACAGTAGCTCCCCACCCCCACTCCGCCAGTCATTCAGAAAGATTTGGGAAAACATCAAAGCGGAAGAGCGCGAGACGGTCGGCGATTTCGAGCTCTATTCCGAAATCACGGGCGTTTGTCGGGGCTGTTTCACGCCCGGGACCACCTATGCGGATGCGCCGAGAACACATCATTATGGACAACGCTGGCACCCCAAGAAGGGCTGGCGCGTGAGGAGGAGGAAAACGTCTAGGAGGGTGTTGTTTGGATGGTTCGCGCGATCTAGGAGGAGTGGTTCTAGTGCTTCTTCCAGCAGTAGCAGCAGTAGTAGCAGCAGCAGCAGCAGTTCAGACAGCGGCTCGGATCTATCGGATAATGCCCGGGGGAGGAAAAGATTGCAGAAGGAAATTCGGAGGGAGCAAAGAGCACTGAGGAGACAAGATAAAAAAGAATCAAAGTACTCGTTCTATTCTTCCCATAGACGCCGTGGCAGCAATAGCAGCATGCTCTCCAATCCTGGCGGTGTTGCGAAGAGCATGTGGAGAACAGTCACCGGGAGCACCGTCGGTTCTGTGTCGGGAGAGTCTGATTCCCGTCACCACAAGAGCGGGCGCCACACTACCACGGGGACCCGTAAGCATTCTAGTAGTGGTGTGTTAAGGGGTGGTGATTTGGCCAAGGCCAAGGACAGCAATCTTTACTACAACCCGGGATATGACTCCGATGGCCGTGCTCACCCGTACCATTACACTTCCGGCGCTAGTGGAGCCAATGGACAGAAGCATCAATCGGACACTTCGGCATCCTTCTATACTGGACTTTTTGGTATGTCCGATCACAAAGACAAAGGCAAGGGCAAGCCTTCAGAAAGTTATCACCATTCCGGGTCTTCCAGCAAGGCTTCGCTTCCGGGATTGATCCAATTCCCGAGCGAGACTTCGTCCGGTGGGGAGGAGTCGGGGCTGCAATATGGCGTTTTGTACTCGTCTTCACCGAGTTCTTATGGATCGAGTAGGAATACGGGAATGCTCTCCTACTTTTTTGGATCGGGGAAGAGGTCCAGGGGTAAGAAGCACAGCAGGAGGTCGAAATACTCGTCTACTACTCACAGTTCAAGTCATCATCATGGCCGCCATGCCGTGAGCGGTAGCTCGGATTATGTTTTGCGTAATGGGAGGAGGGTGGGGGCCACTGGATCATCATCATCGTCGTCATCATCGTCATCTTCCTCGTCCTCGTCCTCCTCGTCCTCCTCTTCTTCGGACAATGAGTCCAATTATTCCGGTCTCATCTACGGATCTCACCAAAAGAAGTCCAGGAGATCAACCGATTCGTTCTCCGTAACGAGTGGCAAGTCGTACGCTGGATCAATCGCAGAGTCATTCAGATCTACCGGAAGCAGAATCTCGAGCGCTTTCGGCATTGGCAAGCGTAGAAAGAGTTGGAATGACTACGGTACCCCACATTCGGGACATCATCATCAGTCCTCCTCAAAGCATTCCTCTGGTAGCGCGGCAATCGGAATATCCGGGCGCGATTCAAGTGGGTCCCGGAAATGGGCCAAGGGCTCTGGTAGCGGTCATATTGCCGGAGGTGTGATGGGTGTTGCTGGCGCCTGGGCTGGTCGCGGTGGACGTTCCGCTTCGAAGAAGCATTCTTCCCACTCAGCTAGTCATGGACATTCTTCATCAACGTCATGGGCTGCTGGTGGGGCTCGGCATGGCGGATTCTTCAGTGGTGATGCTCGCGCGTCTCGATCCGGATCAGTCAGTTCACGTCTTAGCTCTAGCAGTGGTGGTAGTTGGTATGAAGGCAAAGCTGGAGGCAAGGAGAAGCAACGGAAGCCATATATCTTCCAGTCCGAGGTCAAGAAGTTTGCACAGGCGGCTGGCCAATCAAGCGAAATCCAAACCGGGCTGTTCGGTTTTGGCGGAAGTAGCGGGGGTACGACTCGTGAGGGGGTTCTCGTTTCGAGAACGACCACCGAAAGTAAGGTATATACAGGAGGTGAGAGGGGCCGGAAGGAGGCCTTCCTGGGACGAGATCATTCCCCCAAGAGGTCCGTATCTGTAACCACTACCACCGTTGCGCGAGAAGGAATGTCCCCCCATCGATCGGAAAGGGTTTCCGGACGCAAGAGGGCTAGCTCGGCAGACAGTTGGGAGTCTGCTGATTCGCGCCACTCAAAGCACAAGAGCCACCATCGCAAAACTTCTGCAACTGCCAAGGTTACTTCTAGTTCCGGTGGCGGGTTCCTTGGCATTTTTGGTGGAGGCAGTTCACGGAAATCGGAGAGGAGCAGGAGCAGGAGCAGGAGTAGGGATTCAAGAATGAGGAAAAAGGTGGGAGGCGAGAGCTCGAGATCGGATCTCTTCGTCACTAGAACCAGAGATGGGAAGATTGTGGGTGAAAATGCAAGGACCGGAATCACAACAACTATTCTGGATGCGTCGGAATCCAGCAAGGATGTAAGCAAGGTACGCAAATTTCAACATTATTGACAGGTGTGAAGAGAGAAGAAGAGATTGCTGATATCGGAGGGGTGGGCTGGTTATAATATAGGCTGCGAAAGCCGACTTAAGGTTCGAGACCACAAACTATACCCCCAGCGACGCGTCTTACACGATCGAACAGCAGCAGAAATTCCACGAAGCCGATAGTTATTACAAAGAGCTATGGCGCCAGCAGCAATCCAAGCCTTTTTTAGGCCAACCACCACTACCAAAAGCGGCCGGGACGGTAGTGGTGGAGAGGGATATCATCCGGGGGGAGCACGGGGAGAGTTTAGTGAGACCAATCCCGGTACCGATACAGCCAGCGCCAGTAAACGCTAGCACATCGGTTAATAATGCATTTGTCCAACATCACACTACTCATTCTAGTAGCGTGACATTTAATAGGTCGGAGTCCACTTCTACATCTACTGCGCGGCAGGTATCCGCTGGTGTCGAGCGGCAGTCGCATTCGGGGATCGCCGGTTTGACCGGAGGTGTTGTTGCTGGAATCATGGGGGGTTTACCGGAGGGAGGGGAAGCGCATAAAACCGGAGGGGAGCAGGGGAGAATATGGAGACAGGGAGAGCACAGCGGGGTGGTTGAGGGGGGACATATGTTTGGAAAGGAGGGATTGGAGGAGCAGAGGAAAGAGGAAGAGCATCGTGCGTTTGAGATTTCCCGTATTCAGAAGGAGCAACATGAGAGGGCGATGTATGAGGAGCGAATGAGAAGGGAGGCGGCTGAGCAGGAGGTTAGAGAGATGGGACAATTAATTTACGAGAAGCAAGAGGCTGAGCGGCTTCGCAAATCACAGGAGGAGCGACGAATCCAGCTTGATCTGGAACTTGAAGAAAAGCGCCGTGACGAGGAGGCGCTCGAACTTCAACGGATCCAGCTCACCCTAGCTCGGGAGCGTGAAAACGAGACTATCCGACGTATCGAACAGGCCAGACAAGAAGAAATTGCCCGCAAAGAGCGCCTCGCCAAGGAGGAACGCTCCCGGAGAGAAGAGCAGGAGCGCGCTACCGAATACCGGCATCGGATGGAGGTGGAGCGGGAAAGAGCCCGTGTCCTTAAGTTGGAGGAGGAGCGGAAGACCATGATGGCGTTACAGCTCAGGAGGGAGGAAGAGGATGAGAAGAGGATAAAATTGGAGAAGCAAATCGCTTTGGAGAAGGAGCGGGAGAGAGAGGTGAGGGCTACGGAAGAGAAAAGGCGAATGGCCGTTCTATTCGAGATGAGGAGACTTGAAGAGGTGGAGTTTGACAGGAGGATGCTCATGCAGAGAGAGCGATCGAAGCAACTAAGAGAACAAGCGCTTCAGAGGGCGCAATATGAATTTCAAAGAGCTAAGCAGGCCGAAGAGGAGGAGAAGCGCAGAATCCAAATCCAAATTGAGGCTGAGAAGGATCTACAGCAGAAGCGGTTGGTAGGGGAAGATGAAAGGGGTCTGGCTGAACATCGTGAAAAGAAAAGAATGGAGGAGGAAATAGCGAGAGGGTTGTATGCTCAGGCTGAAGATGAGAAATTGAGGACAAATCTTCAGAAGCAGCAAAAGGAGGAGGAGGTAGCGAGAGGGCTGTATGCTCAGGCTGAAGCTGAGAAATTGAGGACAGATCTTCAGACGCGGCAAAAGGAGGAGGGTAGACTGAATATGGAGGAGGAGGTGACCCACACACTGCAGGCACAAATTGAAGCTGACAAAGTTAAGGAGGATGAGCGAAAGCGCGGGGAGGAGAAACGTGAATATGAGCTCCGGCTCGAAGAATCCAAGCGCACCACTGCGGCAGCCGAGGCAAAGCGTAGAGACACGGAAGGATTCCAGATGATGGGACAGGAAACCCAACTCGAGCGCGAGCGACGCATCGAAGAGGAACGCCTCATCCAAATGGAAGTTGATCGTCGCCTCGCAGCCGAGCGCACAGAGCGGGAACGCATTGATCTCGAGGCGAAGGCCGCTGAACTCAAAGCCCAGATGGCCGTCCTTGCTGCTCAGCAGAAAGAGGCCCGTGAAGCTCGCCGACGCAAACGCAAGGCGGATCCCAACTATCGTGAACGCGAAGTGAGCAGAAACCGGGAACGGTCGAGGGAGCGTGAAACTGAGCGGGAGAAGGCGCGGAGGGAGCAAGTCGAGATGATACGTAAGAATGCTGGCTTGGATGAGAAGCCTAGCAAGAGCAAGAGGAGTGTTAGCTTCGCAGAATTGCCGACGGCGCCGGTCGAATTTATTGAGCGTAGCTGGACGGTCCCCGGAGGTGTTCCAATGCTTGTGCAGACTTCGCCAACTCCTCCGCCTGGGACTCCTAAGACTCCAATGCTGGTCCATGTTGATCCAAATAACTATTTCCCGCCGACCGAGAAGGAGAAGGAGAAGGAGAAGGAGAAGGAGAAGGAGAAGGAGAAAGAGAGGGAGAAGGAGGGGGAGGGGGAGTCTTCAAAGGAGCAATCTGGGGCACTGGAGCTGGAGGGGCAGGGACTTGAGTTTGGGTCACCCGAAGTAGTCGTTGTAAGCCCTCCCCCGGGTAGCCCCGAGGTCGGTTTTAGCACTCTGGATACGGAGGTTGCCGTCGGAACGCCATTTGTCGGTATTCCTGTTGCTCCACAGCCAAATAATGCGATAAAAACCGCCGAGACAATCATTGCTATCGGTAACACTGAGGAGTCGCAAGAGGCTGGGGAGGAGCAGCGAGGTCGTCGGAGAAACGTCTATTATGGCCCCGCGCTCCCCGAAGGCTATCAGTTCCGAAGTGCACAGCAAGAGAGTTTCTACGGACCTGAGTTGCCGCCGGATTATTTCACTGCGAGACCTGGTCCATCGGTGCCAATCGCTGAGCCTGTCTATATTGGCCAGTCCCCGCCTGTGGTTTGTGGGCCCCCACTCCCGGATAACTACAGATCCCTTAAGCGCTCTGGTTCGGAGAGCTCGGAAGAGGGGCGATTCCACTCACCCGCGGAGTTCACAGAGGTTGAGGATTACTCGAAGCCGCCGCAGGCTTATGGTATGATGCCTTGTGATCTTGAGGATAGTCTTAGAACTAACTACTTCATAGACGAAGCTGTCTCAAGTGAATCCTCGGTGTATGTTGCTCCTCCTGTGGGGGGAACTGCGGACAATACACCTACCGCCACTACTCGTAATACTCCAGTTTCGGGACAAGGCACTCAGGGCAGCCTGGAAGGATCACGTTCTGTTACTCCCACGCCACCAAGCCGGAGATCTACCGAAGGGAAGAAACAGGAGAATGCGGAATTCGCGGCGATCGCAATGGCAGCTGCTGAAGACGCGGGGTTCAATCCTGGGGTCTTTTTAGATCAAGCCATCACAACGACCCCCGAAGCTACCAAACCTTCTACACCTGTTGGCCGACCCTCCGTTGAGGAGGAAGAGACAAAGCATAGCAGAAGCAGGAGTATGTCGAGAATTCCCGAGGTCTTGAGGAGCGGTTCCCGGTCCAAGTCCAGAAGACAGAGGACTGGGTCGTTGTTTGGGCGGTCGAAGACAGAGGACTCGGTGAGCTCGGATTCCCGGGCCGATTCTATGACTCCCGGCTCTGGCGGTGCTTCTTTGGAGTCCTCACCCGCTGCCTTGGAGAGAAGGTCTACAGATACTGCCCGCAAGATGTCTCTTACAGCTAATGTGCTCGCGAGCATGAAGATACTTGGCGGCGGTGGTGATAAGTCTCACCCGCAGGGTGTTCCAGGAGAAGTCGAGCGTCGTATCAGTCTTGATCAGTCGCCTAATACGCCTCATAGTACCCCTCCGGCTTCTATCATGGATGGATGGATGCCAGGGCGGAGGTCAAGAAAGGGTAGTGTCACATATCATAGTGACGATTCTCAGATGTTGGAAGAGACTGAGAGGCTCGCTGCCGGATCTGGTCTTGAGAGTAAGAAAGAAAAGAAAGAGCGCATTGAGAGAGAAAAGAAGGAGAAGAAGGAAGAGAAAGAGAGAGAGAAGAGGGAGAAGAAGGAAGAGAAAGAGAGGTCTTCGGGTGAGGCTGGTTCTCCTGAGTCCGGGAAGTCTCGATGGGGAGGCCTCTTGGGCAAGTTGGGGGTTAAGCAGGGGACTCCTTCCACCTCACCGTCTAAACCCAGCATGGCGAATGTAACACAGAGGGCTATGGCTACTAAAATCCCAACGCCACCAGCCCGCTCAGGGTCTGACGAGGGAGAAACCCACACTCGGCCCTCTACCTCCTCCGGCAGATCACTCCGTTCGTTCGCTGGAGTGTTTGGTGGAGGCAAATCGGACCATCATGCCACTGATTCTGCTAGCGTTGCATCGGCATCTACCCATCATGACAGCCATACCTCACCGGATCTTGGCGGAACCTCTTTTGATGCTAACCAGTTAGATCGCGCCCAAGTGCGCAGGGCCATGACTTTCCCGGCATCTTTCCCGGGACCGCATGAGGAGGTGTCCAACGACGGAACCGATCTTAGGGGAGGGGAGGTGGGCAAAGGGGCTGTTGAAATATCCGACCAGGCCGGGATCCAAGCGGGTGAGAAGAAGAAGAGGATTCCGGTTGCGCGCGGCGGTCCCAGGAGGAGAAGAAGTGCTGAGTTTGCAGAGCTAATTGGAAGGGGGAGTCTAGATGAGAGGGGACTGCCGTCGCCCATCCCAGAACTCTCCGAGGGTCGCACCAGCTGGCGGAATTCCAGAGACATCGCAGTGAGCCTTGATCAGGTAGCAGGTATCAACCGTGCCGATACACGCACTCCGGAACAAACACCGCTTCCTACACCTGATGTTGCCAATGAATACCAAGAGTTCCAAGGTCCAGAAACCAGAATCCCACAACTCTCGACATCTTCCAGCCGGAAACGACTTACTAGGAAGCAGAAGACTGGTGACTTAGCAGCAGCTTCTTCTGAATCCATTGACTCACTCCCGGAGCAATATCACCAAGCTGGAGACGTTATCGACACAGAAGTCAGGATGGAAAGCCGTTTGCCACAAATCAGGAGGACAGAAAGCTTAAAGGTGAAGACAATAATCAACCCCCGGGATAGAGAACGGGTCTAAATCGCTTGAGTTCTTTTCTCCTGTGCTAAGATTTCTTATACTGAGCAGAGACGTTAGCAGGACGACGGTGGTGAAACACCAAAGCATCCCGCCGAGCCCCCAGACATTTACGACGACCGCGATAATCCTTCTCCTATTCAATCTCCTTATATTTATCCTAGCCCGGACGATAATATTAATGAAACGTATCCGGCACTGCCTAATAGTAATCCTGATTCACCATACCTACTTTCAACTATACCAGAGGACTTGCCTCTTGACGACTATTTTTCACCAAAACATATTCCTTTACCATTGAGCGATCCTAATACACCCTTCGCCCTTGAGCCTGTGCAAGATGTCTCTCTTTTATCTTCTTTGCCCAGCGCAGAAAATTTTTCACCTTTTATGAATTTCCACGCAACGAACGATCTCCCCGCTCTACCAGACAGTGGACCATCTAGCCACTCTATTTCACCGATTACCCTAACTGCCCTGTCCGCAGGTGAATCCTCATCCCCGCTCCAATTACCCGCTATCTTACAGGACGTTCCCGTATCGCCCAATAACGCACAACTGCCGCCTGTCATCCAACCCGAGCGCTTTATCCGTGCAGCACCTGTTGTTGTGGACCTCGATTCCTTCCTTTCAGGCCCTGAGCCCCCCATCGAGCGCAAGTTCCCCGAATATGCAAACCCAGAAGAATTACCCGAACTTCCGGAGAGCGATCCTGCTTCCCCGGTCGCGATGGAGCCGATCCCAGATGGCTTGCCCGAACTGCCGAAGAGCGACCCTTCTAGTCCGGTTGCGATGATTGCGTTGCCTGATGACCTACCGGAGTTGCCGCCCAGTGCGCCTCTGTCGCCGGTTGTTGAAGAGGAGGATTGCGAACGCAGGTTCCTCGAATATGCAAACCCAGAAGAATTACCCGAACTTCCGGAGAGCGATCCTACTTCCCCAGTCGCGTTGGAGCCGATCCCAGATGGTTTGCCTGAACTGCCGAAGAGCGACCCTTCTAGTCCGGTTGCGATGATTGCGTTGCCTGATGACCTACCGGAGTTGCCGCCCAGTGCGCCTCTGTCACCGGTTGTTGAAGAGCAGGAAGAGGAGGATTGGAGATCGGTGGCGGATTTGCCGAAGAGTGATCCTGCGAGCCCGATTGCTTCGCAGCCGTTGCCCGATAACCTGCCTGGGCTTCCAAGGAGTGATCCTTCATCGCCTATTGAATTCCGTAGGAGCGGTCCGTCGTCTCCCATCGCGCTGCAATCCGTGCTTGATAATCTACCTCAACTCCCGCATAGCGATCCTTCGTCATCTATTGCAATGTCCGCTTTGCCGGATAGCTTGCCAGGGTTGCCATGCAGTGACCCGTTGCCTATTGCGATATGCGCCCTACCCGACAATCTGCCCGAGCTCCCGCGGAGTGATCCTGCGTCGCCCATTGCGATGCATCCACTTCCGGACGATCTTCCTGAGCTTCCTAGGAGCGATCCCGCGTCGCCCATTGCGATGCATCCACTTCCTGATAACCTGCCTGAGCTCCCACGGAGTGACCCTGCGTCGCCCATTGCGATGTATCCACTTCCGGACAATCTTCCTGAGCTCCCTAGGAGTGATCCTGCGTCGCCTATTGCGATACACCCGCTTCCTGACAACCTGCCTGGGCTCTCCCGGAGTGATCCGACATCACCGATCGCCATGCTTTCCTTACAAAGTAACCCCTCGGCTCTTCCGGAAAGCAGTCGCTTTCCACCAATCACCACACCCGGACAATCGCGTGAAGATCACTTTGTCTCGCCTGTTGAGGGCTTGGAAATGTTCATTGCGAAGACTGAAGCTGAGGCACACAAACCCTCTTGGAGCCTCAGCGACTTACCTGAACTCCCGGAAAGTGATCCGCCCTCCCCGGTTACGATATATGCTCTCCCTGATAACCTTCCCGAGCTGTCTGGGAGCGGTCCGGCTGGTCCCCTTGCCATGTACCCACTGCCGGATAACTTGCCGGAGTTACCACCGAGTGATCCGGCATCTCCGGTTGCGATGTATGCTCTTCCTGAAAATTTACCTGAGCTTCCGAGGAGCGATCCGACTTCTCCTGTTGCAATGTTCTCCTTGCCTGGGGATCTTCCTGCGCTCTCGGAGAGCAATCCACTCTCGCCTATTATTCAGTCTGAGCAACTAAAAGCGCAAGACGCGCCGTCGTCAGTCGTCGAAGGTCTCGAAACTTTTCTGGCTCAGAATGAGCCCGAAAATGAGCATCCCGCTTGGATGGACCTCGAGAACTTGCCTGGGCTTCCGCGCAGTGATCCAGCCTCGCCAATTGCCATGGAGGTTCTGCCAGATAACTTGCCTGAATTACCCCCTAGCGACCCGAGCTCCCCGTACCAGCTTCCAGTTGATCGTGATGTTTCTCAAATTCCGGAGCAATTGCCCACACTTCCTGCGAGCGGTCTTGATTCTCCGCATCAATTGTCAGAGAGAGAACTTGCTGCTGCACCTCAGGGCGGTGTTCAACTCACTGCCAAGGCCGAGCAGAAACTTGAGGAGGTTGTGGCTCTCGAGGGCCAGCCTCCTGTTCCCGAAAGGCCGATCACACCGCCAACTCTACCGGCGTATGCCCCGCAACCAAGGCCATATGCGGCACCTACTGCATTGCCCTCTACTGCCCAAGGTCTTGGAGTTCCCCATAGTTCGATGGATATGCTTAGCGCTGCTGCCGAGATTGGGCGTTCGCCTTCACCCTACCATCTCAACAGAGGACTACCTGAACCGGAAGTCTTTGACTTGCCCGCATTCCACCCTCGCTCTCAATCGTCGTCGTTTGCCGCACCCAGTGCGCAACAAGAGGTATGTGTTTGATACTCTAGTATTGTCTTTATGTGTGTGCTGATGGTTGCGCAGGATATTCTACCCGGAGCTAGAGAGCAAGAAGCGGAGGTTGCAAGGGAGACCACGGCACCGCCCACGCCAAACACGCCGCCTACACCAGCAACCCCCGGTAAAAATAAGAAGAAGAATAGGAAGAAGAAGAAGGCCCAAAAACAATCGCGTGAAGAGACAATCGAAGGGCCTGCTCAGGAGGAGCCACTTCCACCAGTCCGAGAGGATGCCGCCCCAGACATCGGTGGCGCCAGCCTGGAGCGCACAATGACCGAGCAGTCAATCCAGTCTGTTACTACACTTGGCGACGAGGAGGGTACACTTGTGAGAAAGGGGTCAAAGAATCGGGGGAAGAAGTCCGGGAGAAGTTCTAGTGTCTCCAGCTTGAATACACCCTCTGGATTGCAGTTCCCTGGTGTTCCGGAATCGCTCGTTGAAAATACTACCCTTGAGCCTCCCGCACCACCGGTGCTAACTGAGAGTGAACCGGGGGTGGAAGGGAAAGAAATTTCGCCCGGTGCATCACCCACTATGCACAGAGATCATAAACCGGCTAATCTTAATCTTGGTTTGGCCAAGCGCTTGTCGGTTGAGTCTGGTTTGGGAGAGCTCACTGCGCCATCGACACCGACTAGGAAAAATAAGAGGAAGGGAAAAAAGCCCAAAGGGGAAAGTAAACGTGCGTTTCTCACACATTCTATTTAATCGTTCATGCGCTAATGGATTATAGCCGAGTCTTCCCCTATGGTGGGTGATAAGTCATTGGAACAGATCCCAGAAACGGTTCTTGATTCTGCTCGGTTAGCCGACTCTGAGCGAACGGAGGAAACCCGAGCAGCCACTCAACTTGACTCGAAATTATTGGACGACCATACCATACCCGTTCCTGGTGTAACCCCACTTGCCAGCGAAGCAAGACCACACCCCGATCCCTCTTACCCCGCAACTAAACATGAAATCCGGCTTCGAGCTGAGGAAATTCGCAGCGCCCGAACAACTACAAATACAATGGGTGACCACGGGCACGAGGAGCCGATTGACGCAGAGGCCGGGGTCGAAGAGTCGCCAACGCCTGGATCTGTCAAGAAAAAGGATAAAAAGAAGTCTAAGAAGAAGAAGCGGGGCGAGGAACCGGAGGGCTCCGCGGGGCCTTCAGTGGTGCTCGGAAGCCAGGATGTCGGAGGGGGCCCTAAAGAGATTGAGAAAGGGCATGTAGTGTAGGTTTCTCAATAGATTTTGTATGAATGTGTGTATGCTGACTTTGGTGTAGGGCGGGTGATCGTCAATTGCGAATTGAGCCCGTAGAATATGAGACTCGACTCGGGGGAGAAGAGGCATTGGAAGAGGTATTGAGTGAATCGGTAGGGGGGCAGGTTCCGGTCCCAACCGCTTTTGGCCCGGTCTCGGATTCGATTGGATCCTTTGACGCACCATTAAAAGTTGTTGCTCCCGATGATTTACCAGTGCTCCCTTCGAGCCGGCCGTCATCTCCCCATGCCTCCAAGTCTGACAACACCCCTTCCTCCCCGCCTGATGTTCGTCGCCAGTCCGCTCCCATGGAAGGAAAGAAGATTCCTGGTCTTTCGGATATTGTCGGGCGCCCCGGGCTATCCTCCAGATGGTCTTCTACCCAGACCGATACCGCCACCCCGTCCACTCTGAGCGACACCGGCGGTGTGCAGCTGGGATCCGCCCCTCAGACCCCTAGCGTTCTCGCGGGGGTTCGTAACCTCCGGAGCTTTGGTCCTTCCAGAACGCTGGAAGCTAGCGGCGAACCGGGAGATGAAGATATTAACGACGGAGAGTTGACGCGGTCTCAGACCTGGCCTGTAGTGGACCCGAGTGCAGCATCCAATCCTGAGATTGACATAGATGACTTGGCGCGGCCGGCTGGGCAACAGGGTCCTTCACGACCAAACACGGCTGAGTCTTCACAGGGGCAATCTGGGTGGGGAGGGAAAGAGGGTTGGGCTTCACTATATCGGATTGCGTCGCAATTCAAACGCTAACGGTTGGTTGAATAGGAATTGAGAATGAGGATAGGGGGGAGTATCAGGATAAGGTGAAGCCTTCATGTACAGATATTTAAATAGTAGAGTAGTTATTTTTCTGACTTTTTGTGCCCTATTAGACTATTGTATCGGAAACAGAGTATCCTGCAGAAGAGAGCCAAAAAGAGCCAGTCCGTTCCGAGGAAGCCGCCACAGTATTTACAACTTCCGAAGAACCCATCGCAACATTTACTGAGAACGCCGAGGAGGCAATTATCCAATCTGGCTACCACAATAATCAACCAATCGGACCTCAAACCCAAGCACCTATCAAAACCTCCACCCCCGAACCTATCACCAGTAAACATCGACCAGTATCCGTTGTCACAACAAATCACTCACCGAAACTTTTACCGCCATTTGAACCATTATCATCCATTGAACCGTTTTTCTCACATACATCTACCTCTGAATTTTCACAACGGTTGCCACATATACCACAGCTCCCCGAAGCGGGGGAGACCCAACAATTACACACTGCCATCCCCCCGTCACCACAGTCACAGGTCCAAGCGGCGAAAGAAACATCGCCTCAAGCCGAGATCCCAATCGGGGAAATACCTACACCAGTGCGCACGCCTCCTGAACCCGAATCCGAACCTACATCAGAACCCGGACTTGAAACCGAGCCCGGACAACAAACATCAACCGATTCTTCATCATCAGCCGAAAACCTCAACGTCTCGATAGAAGCAGATCCCGACTTCCACGTCTCCGTTAGAAAAGTACCCAACGAGTCGCATCCCCGTCGGGATAGTATTGAAATCAGCGTTTCGAGGCCTGGGCCCTTTGTATTGAGAGAACGGAGGTCACGAGCGAGCATTCACACACAGCCGTCGCTTGACTCGCTACTTAGTATTGGGAGTTTTATTGAGGATAGCAGAGCCCCTTCTCCGGTTATTAGCGAGACGAGAGAGCGTGACTCCGTGCTTTTCAAGGACGAGTTGCCGGAGGTCTGTGAGGACAGAACTCCTGAGAGGAGCAAGGAAGAGGCGGTAGGGAGTGCTTATCGGAGTCTCTTTGGCGGCCCTAGTGAGAGCACCGCAGCTGTCGTTGCTGCCGCTAGTACTGGCACTGGAAGGGATAGAGCAGTTTCAGATCCGTTTACCACTGAGGACAGATACACCGCCGCTGCGCAAGAAAAGGAGTATAAGATTTCCACAAAGCCATTTGAAAAACCATATTCTCCGGAGAAGCAAGAGAATAATAGAAAAGAGGAGGAACAAGTCTTTGACACACCCACCAAACCGTTTGCCAATAAGAAGCTCCCCACAATCCTCGAAGTCCGAAAGGTCTCTACAGAAGTCCACCCGCCAACGCCAACTCGTACCACTAGCGCCCGGGAACGCAAGTTTATTTCAACAGAAGACCTCATCGCTCGTCTCACCGGACAAACCACCAACCACGAACTACGCAAGTCCCGCAGTTCCGGCTTACAGCGGATCAAAGTCCCAGGCGAAGACCCAATGGATATACTCAAGCGCGGTGAGCGCCGGCGGACCATCTCCCCGTCGCTACGGCGGGTAGGTAGCCAAATTGACAGTCCACGTACCTCAGGCGAGCACGTGATCTTCAACGGAGAGCGGTATAACACTCCGGATAAGGGGAAAGCGAGGGATATCACCAGCGCAGCTGAGTACTACGAAGCCTGGGGCGATAGAGATGGCGAGCCCAAAAGTCCTACACGACCACCGAGTATCCGCCGAAGGCAAAGCATGCAAATTGTCGACCTCGAGAACAGACTTCAGGCACTGGCAGCTGAGAATACAGACCTTACGCACGACAAGGCGAATGTCGAGAAGAGCCTTAATGAAGCCATCGCTCGTGGGAAGAGTGACGCGAAAGCGCTGGGCCTTGATCTTGAGGAGAAGAAAGCGTTGCTGGAAGAGAAGGATAGTCAAATTGAAGAGCTACAGAGGAAGATCGAGTGGTATCGGACGGAAGTCACGAGGCTAAGCCAGACGAACGATTCCCTAAACCAGACAAATTCTACCCTCTCGGCGAGCTACAAGTTGAGCTTTGCCGCGCTCACGGCCAAGTATGACAAGAAACAGGAGGCCATGCTCAAACTCTCGCGTGAGCACTCGGAGCTTCAGCGCAACTTTACCGAGATGCAGGCGGGCATGGAATCTATCATACGCACCGAGTTATCCGAGAAGGACACCGAGCTTGAACGCCTGCGCGTGGAATTGGAACGGGCTAGGGAGGAGGTGCGAAAGCTGCAGAATAAGGTCTCTGCACGACAAACGAATAAGTACGTTGACACCAAAGACATCGCGCACTTCAATTCCTCCTGCAAGAATATTTTCCAGTCGGTCAAGATCTTCTGCAAGCAGTTCTCGTCCTTCTCCACCGGGAAGAAGTGCGCTCATGTCCACAGGATAGCGGATGAGACTATCAGGGACCGGGTCGAGGCTGTCATGTTGGACGATAGGGGTGTTAGGAGGATGTTGAAAGAGGAGAAGAGGAGGCCGGAAGTGTTCATGGCCATTGTGATGAGAATGGTCTGGGAATTGGTCTTTACAAGATACCTGTTCGGTTTGGAAGCTGAGGAGAGGAGGAAATTGCTTTCTCTGGAGAAGATTCTTACGGACGTTGGTATGCTTACCCCATTCCATTCCCCCCAACCCATATCAGGTCTAACGACACCTCTAGGTGCTCCCGCTGCCGTCCATCAATGGCGCGCTACAACCCTAACCCTCCTCTCTCAACGTCCAGCCTTCCCGCCCAAACGCAACGCAGACATCGAGTCCGTCGTAACCACAATCCTAAACCAACTCACAGCCCTCCTCCCGCCCCCACAGCAATACACCCAACTCGCCCAGTCAAGTCTAGCCTCCATCATAACCTCGGCGGTAAGCCTAGCAATCGACATGCGCACCCAACGAGCGGAATATGTAATGCTCCGCCCACCAGCGCCGACCTACGACGAGAATGGTGACGTGAACAACACCGTCCCTTTCCTCTCCTCCCGCATGGCGAACCGGGGTTCTGACCCCGCTACGGATGCGGAGCTGGAGGCCGAGGGCGCTACCGTGAAGGCTATCCTCTTCCCCATGGTTATCCGCCGCGGCAATGAGTACGGGGAGGGATACGAGCGTGAGAGCGTGGTCCTGAAAATGCAAGTGCTCGTCAACCGGCCTCAATTGAGGAGTGAGAGCCGCGCAGGTGCTCGGCCTGGGAGGGAGATGGGGGGAGAGTTGGGCGGATTGGGCGGGGTTAATCGGTTGACGCCCATTACCGATGCTAGTCCCCGTACGACGCCCGAGAAGACTCGGATCCCGGAGGTGGTGGGGATGCCGAGGATCCCGGAGAGCACTATTCGCTTGGTCAGCGAGGATGAGGGGAATGCTAGGATTGAGCGGATGCAGAGGAGGAGGGCTAGCGGGAGGAGGAGTGCCAGCGGGAGTGGGAGGGAATGAGTCCACATGCCTGAGCATTCGTTCCTACGTGTGTTATTTTTCCCTACAATTTTTGGTTTCGCATTGTTTCGTCTTACATTGGTGTTGTCGTTTTGCCTTTGAGTTTTTATAGTTTGTTTTCGCGTCCTTGTTTATTTCCGCTATATACGTTAACTAAAACAGCCCTACCGGGAGAAAAAAAAAAAAGGAAAAACAGGAAAAGAAAAAAAAAAAACATCATGTTCTTTGTTCTAAAATCTACTTTCTGTTTACACGTTTCACTTTGCCCATCTCACATTTCATTTTAAACGCGTCAGACATTTCATTCCACTCGCATCATATCAATTCCCTACCCGTTCCTCCACTCACGTCCCATGATACCATGTATGTAATAACCGGGAAAAAAAAATTTCGCGGTCTGGCGTCCGGGCTCTGTTCTTGGGGTGCGATACCCGATTTCCTTTCTCCGAATTACCTAATCTTGTATTTTCGGTTGTGCGGGGGTTTTTGTTTGTTTCCGTAGTTTTATAAATTCAATTTTTGTTCTGAATGCGTTTCCCATGTGGCTGGCATGCGTGGTTTATGCACAATGGGGTGACGGTCACTTTCACCAAAACTGTCCTCCAGAGTCCCGAACTCGACCACCCTCCGCGGAAGTATATCAATCCTTCATGAGACGGTTCTAGGTATTCATCGTGAGATAAATTTGAAGCGCAGTTCGGTGTTGCTGGACTGGCGGTTCACAATCGGTGATTTTCAAACGGGTAGTTCCGGAAGACTGATACTACCACTTTTCGAAGAAGTGACGGTTTTGAGCGAGGGGAAGCGTAGCGCCCGAATAGATGTGGGCAACTCCCGTAATCTTAAACCTGATATCGTGCCGTGAGTGGCGGTATGTCATTTGTATGATATCCAAGTATCTATCGTGTAACACTATCACCTTCTCTACAACCTTATCTGGTACAGATAATTGTTTCCACCTTCCTACCCCACGCCGATCTCAACCCCACACCCAGGTTACCCGCGAGCAATTCCGTTCCTCTTCTACCCTGAGTGTGTTGTAGACCAAATTGTGTTAATATAGAACTTGATAAATCGGAACACCCGTATAGGTTCAGAGCAGTTCAAGAAGCCATCGAAACGGATGACGAAGAATCAACCTGAGATTAGGAATTCAGGGGAACAACACGCAGGAAACAGGTGAACAGCAACTTGTAAGTGGATAAGGAGATTTCGAGTAGCCAAGAGTCCGGGTTCACCAGCAGTTTGGCCACCTCCGATGTCTAGCGAAGAGAAATCTTATTACTGTCAGTTCAAGAAGCAGCAACTTTTAGCAGAATGCAATATCTCTACGGTATCTGCAGATGTGGTTCTGGTCAGCCCACGCCCATTTTAAAATTAATCCTTAGTATAAGAACTGCCCTCAACTTGTTAGTCCATTAAGGATTATGAAGGAAGAAACTCGAGAATCTGCTCTGAAGCGGCTTAGGAGAAAGTTTGGGCAACGGAATGAGGAAACAATTCGTGAAAAATAGATTTACCACTTGATTGAAATGTACTTTTGCATGCACTTATATAGTTACAACTGAAAGGTGAGAAGAAGCAGAAGTTATCAGAATCAAATGGAATGTAAATAAATCCTGTAACTTCATAGAAGTCTGGAAAGGACTTGGCTCTTCTGGTTGCGGGGTCACAAGTCTTAGGTGCAATGTACAGATAATAGAGGATTCTGAAGCAGGAGGTTGAGTATATTTGGTCCTGAAAGTTTCCTGCACAAAACAAGAAGAGCACACTGATGTCACGATTCTAGACTGACTTAGCGATTTCATACTATGACTCATGTACGAGTCATAAGGTTTCATTTGTTATACAGTTTTATATTATTGATGTTGAGTGCATGATTTATTTAGAGGTCATAGAATGTTTTACATGACTCACGGTTGTGAGTCATATGTTATTGTTACGCGAATGACTTGTTTTGAGTCATATGATGTTATGTTTTCACATAAGTCGCGCTAGCAACTCATAGTTATATTGTTATTGCACAATGACTCGTTTGAGTCATAGGATGTTATGCGAGTGTATGAGTCACAGTTGTGACTCATAATAGTTATTTGATTTGTAAGCAGGTTGTGGGAAGATGTATATAAGGACGGACTTGGGCTATGTAGATAGACAACTTCAAATTTCCCAGCTTCAGACATGGGCATTCTGAAAGTCCACTCCCCTAACGGCCTCTTCAATAGGTCGCTCACCACTCTTCAAGTCGCAAACGGATATTCCACCAATTCGGGACCCACCGGCCTGTCACGCACTATGTCCCCAAATGACTGGTATTAAGACTCAAACATTCCCACCCTGATATTAGAAGACTTTAATATACACCACCCCCTCGCCGACCCCCTCAGGAACTTCTCCACCTCAGAGCTAAGACTCTCCTCCCCCTACTTAGAAAGAGCCACAGACCTTGAATTTTCCCTGCTTAATACTCCTGGAGAATACACACGTTTTCCCTTCTGTGTGTAACGACCCTGGTGGATCTTACAGTAGACTTAGTCTTATCCCATGCTGGAGCCCGGAAGGGTTACGGTTAGGCTAGTCAAGTAACTCTACCAAAGGGTTACCAGGTGGACTAAGCAAATGGTAATGCTTAGACTGCGAACAAAAAAGGTATACCAGGTAGGTAGGGAAAGTATACGCAATGAGTTCGGAAGGTCTCTGAGAGTTCAGGCGAGTTACCCTACCTAAGGCAGGTAGTTACCCTATGTTAGGGAGTATAGTTACCCTACCTTGGCAAAGAGGTTACCCTACTTTTGGATAGGAGTTACCCTACCTTGAGCATAAAAGGTTATGCAAAGTTTCGGAAAAAGTCATATGAATGTTTGTTACGCAAGATTATATAGGAGGTTCGAATCTGGGCTTAATCGGGTAATGTGTTGTTGAGCTATGAACCGAAGAAAATCTTGCCTGTAGTGACCATTGGAAAATCTGAGTCCAACACCCACTCCTGGCCCCAATGTACAGACAATGCGTCATGGGCCAACTGAAGGGAAGTTGCTGGTTTACTAGTAAAAGCCTAAGATTGAAGACGGCAGTGTAATACCGTATAAGTTGTCGCTGTCCTTCCGACCGGAAGGTGTTCGCAGGATATATGAAGGGGCATGGGGCGATCGAATGGTTACATGAGAAGTTATTCATGAGTGCATACACCACTGATTCTTATAAGCCTATGGTAGTAGGTATGTAAGATATACCGGAAGCCCGGGAGGCCTCTGGTTAAGTGGTAGACCTTCGACTCCCATATGTCTCCGAAAGACTGTAAGATATCTGGAGGTTGTTAGCAAGCTCTAGATCGTAGTAGTCTTGTCTTGACTGAGGTGGTCATCGTCAGTGGCTGCACGTAACGCCCGTATAAGTCAATGGCTTAAGTACCTCGTCACGGGAGTCTGTAGACCAGGCTATCGTGTTGATGACAGTAGAAGATGATAGACTTGTAAAACATAATGGTACCATTGAGTGGTTGTTTACGAGACTTGCATAGATGAATACGTATGGGACAGTGAGTTTGATATTAGACTAGCTTATCAGCAACCTGTTAGTTCGCCACTAACAGGACAACGATGCGAAGAGTTTTTTTCCGGCAGTTGAATGCATATATCAGGATACTGCATGAACACTGCACGTTGTGTAACGACCCTGCTGGATCTTACAGTGGACTTAGTCTTATCCTAAGCCGGAGCCCAGAAGGGTTACGGTTAGGCTAGTCAAGTAACTCTATCAAAAGGGTTACCATGTGGACTAAGCAAATGGTAATGCTTAGACTGCGAACAAGAAAAGGTATACCGGGTAGGTAGGAAAAGTCTACGCTGCGAGTTCCGAAGGCCTCCGAGAGTTCTGGCGAGTTACCCTACCTAAGGCAGGTAGTTACCTACCTAAGGCAGGTAGTTACCCTACCTAAGGCAGGTAGTTACCTACCTAAGGCAGGTAGTTACCCTACCTTAGGGAGTGTTGTTACCCTACCTTGGCAAAGAAGTTACTCTACTTTTGGATAGGAGTTACCCTACCTTGAGTGTAAAAGGTTACGCGAAGTTTCGGGAAAGGTCATAGGATTGTTTGTTACGCAAGATTATATAGGAGGTTTGAATCTGGGCTCAATCGGGTAATCCATTGTTGGGCTACGAACCGGAGAAAATCTTGCCTTGCGCGAACATTGAGAAATCTGAGTCCAACACCCCGCTCTGGCCCCAATGTACTGACAATGAGTCATGGGTCAACTGTAGGGAAGTTGCTGGTTTACTAGTAAAAGCCTATGATTGAAGACAGCGGCGTAATACCGTATACGTTGTCGCCGTCCTTCCGACTGGAAGCTGTTCGCAGGATATATGAGGGGGCATGGGGCAACCGAATGGTTACACGAGAAATGATTCTCGAGTGCATACACCACTGATCCTTATAAGCATACGGTGGTAGGTATGTAAGGTATACCGGAAGCCCGGGAGGCCTCCGGTTAAGTGGTAGACCTTCGACTCCCGCATGTCTTCGAAAGATTGTAAGATGTCTGGAGGTTGTTAACGAGCTCTAGATCGTAGTAGTCTTATCTTGATTGAGGTGTTTATCGTCAGTGGCTATGGGTAGCACCTGTATAAGCCAATGGCTTAAGTGTCTAATCACGGGAGTCTGTAGACCAAGCTATCGTGTCGAAGACAGTAGAAGACGATAGACTTGTCAAACGTAATGGCACCATTGATTGGTTGTCTACGAGACTTGCATAGACGAATATGAATGGGACAGTGAGTTCGATATTAGACTAGCTTATCAGTAACATGTTAGTTCGCCGCTAACAGGACAGCGATATGAAGAGTTTTCTCCTGCAGTTGATTGCGTGTGTCAGGATACTGCATAGACATTTCACGTCGGATAATGAACTAGTAGAGCTGGCTGACATTCGGTAGTATGTTAGCCCGAGGCCCTGAGCAGATGGGCATGCCCGCGATGGTGGTGAGCTTTGGAGTGATGGAGCGGAGCTGGCAATATAATTCTACTTAAGTATATGCGAGATCTTTTCTCCTAAGACGATCAACTATCCTCTCGAGAACTTATTGAGTAAAGCTGCGGCTTAATGATATTAAGTTTCACGGTTAAGGTTTTCTCTCTTACATATTTGTTCTTGACTTTGTGTACGAAGAAAGCTTCGGTACGGCCGCATCCTTGGGATCTATCTTCCCACTAGGAGCCCCCGTTATAGTATATCGTTAAGCGATCTTTTCGCTTAACTCATTCTCTCCTGATTAATTGATTGACAATTGTTGAAAACATCTTCTGAGTAGGAGTCGCTTGTCTTGTACAAGAAGCATCGGGTGGGAACGAAGATGTCTGCCAACCTTGGTAGTGTTGACCGCGCTGCGCAGGAGGCCCATGACCTACGTTTACGAGCGTCGGTTTTCGTGGACCTATTTGGTCTTGAATGGCCTGCTATGCCCACACTTATCGAGGCGGCCCCAATTGACATTCCTGAAGAATGTTGGGATGTTGCCGTTGCCGACCCCGATCGTTTATTTCATTCCTTCACACAGACTCATCTTAAGGCTGGATCTACTGCTGATTGCCCTGAGGAGTTCACGTTTGCAGAGTTTACCCGACAGTTCATCGCGCCTTACATTCTTCATGAAGTAGGCCAACAGATCAAAGCGGCGGAAACGCAGATGCGATACTGGAATGGTGGATCTCAGCGAATCTTTCAGTAAGAGATTGTTGATGCGGCAGCTAACTGGGTGCGAGGACAACAGAGGTGCTTCCAGCAACTGGTTGTCAACCAGCAAGCCATTAACAATAGGGTCCATGCCTTAGAGTGGGCAGTCAAGGAAGGTCACCTGATAGATGCGCAAAACGATGTCATCATAACAGTCGCACCTCCGATGCCAAAGGAACCCAGGTTACACTTCGCGGAGCTTTTGACGCAGATTCTGCAGGACCCGGAATATCAAGGGATGTTAGCGGAGGCAGGGGTAGTTTTTGCTTCAGGCCAGAGCTAAAGGGCACTCTTGGCTGAGCCCTCACTTCACCCCTTTGTTGAGCAAGTGGGGGTAGCTTTGTCGTTGACCATGACTAGGAAAAGCTCCACCCGAACTCCCAGTCTGGCTATGGGTTCAAAGCCCTCCGGAGTCGTGAAACAGCGAAAGACTTCGCCGGCAACTGTTGGTAATGCACCGCAGCCACGTGCTCCAAAGACAAACCCTACTGTCCAAGTTATTCCCCCTCCAGCTCCTGGAAGTAATGATGCACCATCACCGATCACACCAAAGCCCACATGGGTACCTCCACCACCAACTCCTGCGGCACCTGTCAAGCCAATCGGAGTGGGCCTGTTCAGCTGAACGGGCGGGGCTCTGTTCCCTCCACCACGTTCGGTAGAGGTATATCCGGCCTTTACTCCGGAGCGACCACACACCTCCGGTGGCTTTGCCAGTTTTCGGCAAGCAACACCAAGGACAGGTCCATGTGAATGTCAATGTTGCATAGACCACCTCTCATCGGAGGGTCGTGTTCGGTATCTGCATCACTTTCCTTGTACCAGGCGTCGCGATGAGCCTGCAGTACCCCAGATCATTCTTCAGTGACTCCTGCACCTCAGCCCCCGGCCCCACCTCCTCAACCAAGACCACCCAAGTGTCGGTTTTGTAGGCGTAGAGGACATGTGGGACCACCGAGGGATCCTGATTCTTGCCAGGCCTTTGTGGAATATCTGTTGGGTTTAGGTATGGGAACGGCGAACAATACGCCTAGTACCCCAATACCTCCTCCTCCACCCGAGACCCCTGAACAACCTCCAGGGGGTAACAACCAAGCTGGAGATCAGGGGGGTGATGAGAAATCCTTTGATGGATACAATCGTCCTGGGGAGACCCACAGTAGAAATACTGGTGGCAATGGTGGTGGGAATGCTCCCCCACCTGGTGGAAACGTCGGCGTGGGGGGAAATCCAGGTGATTCCAGTTCCTCTGATAGCTCTGACGATGATGCCGACTCCCTACCTGATCTTACCCCATTCTTGGGACGGTGAAAGTCCAACTGGAATGAGGCCAAGAATAGGAGATATGACCGTCGGTTGGCTAGGTTAGCTGCCTTCCTTGGAAGAACGAGTGGGCAATCCTCTCGTAACACCAGTGGGCCCTCTGCTTCGGCAAGGCCCAAGAAGCCAGAAAAGTTAAGTAACATAACGGCTTTCAAAAGAGACACTACCGACACCAAACTGTTTCTCATGGACGTCGAAGTCCAATTCACTTATTTCAAGAAGTCTGGTTTGGACGATATGGATAAGATTAGCTTGGTAGTTCCACTCTTGGAGAATGCAGCCAAGAACTGGTATTTAGGTATCCATCGTTACATCAGTGAGGATGAAGCGATGCGGATGGGTATCATCTTCAACCCTCACAATGAGCTGCGAACCTGGGCAGGATTCCGCGCTCGGCTTGAAACCAGTTTTGGTGGGCATGAAGATCATGATCGCAACCTTGTTGAATGGATGCGTTTGTCTAAGAAACCTGGGAAGGTTGACAAGTACCTTGATAAAGTGGTTGACCTTGCGGCCAGCCTCGAATACACTGATTCAAAGCAAATAATAGATAAGATTCGGATGTGGATCACTACTGAGTTGCGAAACGCATGGGCGTTAAAACAACCACATCGTACTGAAGCCGGTGCATATATCGATCTACTTCGTAAAGTTGGCCATACCCTTCAAGACAACACTAACTTTGGTAAAACGGTTGCCAAAGACCATGGCGGTTCAAGCAATGACAAGGCTAGCGATAAGGGCTCTTCCTCAAAGAAGCAGCGGAAAAAGGAGAAGGGTTCGGGTAATTCAAAATTCCAACCCTCCCAGACAAATAAGTCTCCTAAGGTTGGAGAATCCGTGTATGCTATCGCTCATAAGGGCATTCCGGATAACCTAACTGATAAACGACGCAAGTCCGGGCAGTGTTCTAAATGCGGACAGCCTGGCCACTTCTGGCGGAAATGCACCTCGTCTTCCCCTGTTGTTCATTCAGCAAAGGGAAAAAATAAGCGGTCGGCTAACGAGGCAGGTCTTTAAGAGGCACTGGCTAGCAAAGTTAAACGCATTGAAGCTGCTCCTTCTTCAGCTGGCGATAATAAACTCCTCGAAGTACGTCAAACCTCCCCACAGATTATGGAGGTTGATATGGAGAAATCGGACTAAGGTAAGTCTGTCATCAAGGGCAAACGAAATTACAAGAAACTAATGAGCCTCTAGATGAAGAAAGGGGCTGATCATTGGATTACCGGGAACAAGGCGAGAATCCGGGAGGAGTCTTGGTTATGTTAGATGTTCTGGGTCGCGTTTCTTTATTTCTTTTGTCATGGGTTTTCCTTTCGAATCAAGGTTATTGGTTTTCCTTAAAGGTTCGTATTGCTAGGAGAGTTTCCATGGTTATGTATTGTCATTGTTCTTAAAAGTTTACTTAGTCAAAGCCGGACTTGATTAAGCAATCAAAGTTGATTTCCAGTTTACCTGAGGAGGGTTTAATACCCGAAATCATGCAGGCGTGATAGTAAACATTTCTAGCCATTTATAATATTATTGAATTTTCACGACCAGTTGTGGCGGCCCTTGTGTCGAAAGGCAAGGGATACTACCATCAAAATGGCTAATGAGTTGAGACCTACAAAGTGATTGAGAGTACAAGACCCTCCAAAACATACTAAGTCTATCCGTATTAAGGTACGACTTTAATGGAAACTTGGAGCAAGGAAGAGTACTGCTGAGGCTACACTCTTAGTAGATAGCGGTGCTACAGGCCCAGTCCTTAGTACTTGCTGGGTTGAGGAAACCCAGATGCCATGTGTGCGGCGAACGGTATCTTGTCCAATCTCAGATGCTAGTGGAAATCACATACCTGGATTGGGGATCCACTACACCAAGGAGGTGAAAATGCGTATTGGAGACTACGTGAATAAGATGCGATTGGAAGTCGCAGACATGAGCAACTCAAAGTTTGATGGATACTTACCGATGTCATGATTACAAGACCATAATCCAGATATTGACTGGAAACAAGGTATTCTGACGTGGAGATCAGAATTTTGCAATGCACATTGTTTATGTCCCAAAAGACGTCTACAATTTATAACCAAAGAGGAAATGTTAGCCGAAGATGCTAGTTGAATTTACCTCTTAGGGATGGCACAGTTCACAGATGAGGACTGGGGAGATATTAGGCTGAAGCTCCTGCCTGAGTATAAGGACTTTGGGGATATCTTTAGCCAACAGCAGATTGAATCGCTGCCGAAGCATTCGAAGTATGATCACAAGATCGAGCTACTTCCAGATACAACTCCGCCGTTCGGTCCAATTTATCCTTTATCAGAGAAGGAGCTTAAGGTCCTCCGTGAGTATCTTGATGAGATGCTACCTACGGGGAAGATAAGGAGGTCTAGCTCTCCGGCCACTGCGCCTATCCTTTTTGTACCAAAGCCAGATGGTACATTACGGTTATGTATAGACTACCATGGGCTAAACAAGATAACGGTAAAGAACAGATACCCTCTACCGTTAATGAATGAGCTCCGAGACAGACTCGGGAAAGCACAGGTGTTTACTAAGTTGGACCTCAAGAATGGATACTACCTTCTGCGAATGGCGGAAGGAGAGGAATGGAAGACTGCATTCCGATACCGGTATGGATTATATGAATATACCGTGATGCCTTTTGGCTTATGCAACGCTCCGGCAACTTTCCAAGGCATGATCAATGAGGTCTTCAGGGACCTATTAGACGAAGGCGTCATCGCCTATATGGATGATATATTGATCTACTCTGAGACAATGGAGGAACATGTCTCCTTAGTCCGTAGGGTAATGGAAAGGCTTAGGAAAGAGCGCTTATGGGTTAGGATAAAGACATCGACCTTCCATCAGAGAGAGGTTGAATTTCTCAGATATAAGATATCTGATCGCGGAATATCCATGACTGTGGCAAAGGTAGCCAAACTTAAGAAATGGCTACCACACAATAGTCTCCTTGAGGTCCAGAGCTTTATGGGGTTTGCAAACTTCTACCGTAGGTTTATCGAAGATTTCAGCAAGATTGCGAAACCTCTTACCGACCTGACAAAGAAGGATATTAAATTCCATTGGACCCCAGCATGTCAGAAGGCCTTTGATTTTTTGAAAGAAAAATTTACAGCAGAGCCTATATTAGTACACTTTGAGCCTGAACGTCAGACAAAGCTGGAGACCAACACTAGTGACTTTGCTTTAGGGGCCATATTGTCCCAACTGTGTGAGGACGATAAATGGCATCCCGTAGCCTTTCATAGTAGAAAGTTCTCCCCAGCAGAAACAAATTATGATGTCCATGATAAGGAAATGACTGCGATCGTGGCAGCATTCAAGGAATGGGATCATTTACTACGGTCGGTAGCGGATCAGGTTACCATTTACACAGATCATAAGAACTTGGAATATTTTAACAGGACCAAGATTCTAAACCGTAGGCAACATCGCTGGGCTGAGTAGTTACAACCATTCAACTTCCGGGTGGTATACCGTGAAGGAAGGTTGAATGAAAAGGCCGATGCACTGTCTAGGCGTAGGGGCCACCACCTTGAAGGGGGGGGTAATTCTCAATCAAATTCTGTGCAAAGCTTTTTTCGCCCTGGGCAATGGGTAGTTCAACAGGAGTGGGACATCTTGCGACCACAGTTGTTGTAGGGGTGCCAAGGATTCCGTTTACAATCCACGTTCCTAGAGCGACTCAAGCAGGTTGTATCAAAAGACAAGGAATACCTGAAGATCCTTGATTCGGTTAAGGAAAAAACCAAGGGAGTCGATCCTAACCTTGCGATTGAGAAGGACCTACTCCTTTTCAAGAACCGTTGGTACATACCTGCAGATGAGGGGTTAAAAGGTACAATTATGGAGGCAGAACATGATCCTCACTTAGCGGGACACTTTGGGACATACAAGACTATGGAAAGAGTTAGAGCAAACTTCTACTGGCCAAAGATGGATGACTATATCACACAATATGTTCGCACATGTGATATATGCCAGCGCAGTAAAACTGCACAACACAAGAAGTTTGGACTACTTAAACCTATAGAGGTACCACTACGACTATGGAAGGCGATTTCTATGGACTTTATTGTGGCATTACCGGAGTCAAAAGGGTATACGAAAATCTGGGTCATAGTAGACAGGTTCTCGAAGATGTCTCATTTTGAACCTTTGGCAACGGAAGTACCTATAGGTGACTTAGCCCTTATGTTCCCGAAGGAGGTTTGGCGTTTCCATGGTCTACCAGAGAGTATCATATCGGACTGTGATACCCGATTCAGCTCTAAGTTTTGGACTAGCTTAATGAAATTGCTAAGAGTTAAGCTAAATGTTTCCACGGCTTGCTACACTGAAACTGATGGGCAGACTGAGAGGGTAAACCAGACTTTGGAGCAATACATTGGGAGTTATTGTTCCTACCAGCGGGACGATTGGGCAGAGCTACTTCGCTTGGCGGAATATGCTTATAACACTTCAACATTGGAATCGACTAAGATGTCCCCCTTTGAGATCAATTATGGGTTTAATCCAGAAACAAAGTGGTCCAGGTGCGTATCAGAAAGTCAAGGTATACACCCAAGCAGCGAGCTATTAGTTACAGATTGGGAAGGGACATGGATAGAAGTTCGAGACACTTTACATAAGGCTCAAGAGAGGCAACGGAAGTGGCATGATCAGAAAAGATTGCCAGCACCGGAGTATACTACGTTGAAGGATGTTAATGCTGGTCGAGCCAAGAGGGCCGATCGAGTAATGTTGAATCGAAAAAAAGGATGAACCAAGCGACTGATGGAAAAACTTGATCATCGTATGTTCGGACCATTTGTGGTCCTACGAAAGGTTGGTTCAGCAGCTTATGAAATTCAACTCCACGAACGTTGAGGTATACATCCAGTCTTCAACGTTGGCCTCTTAGAACCATATAGGGAGAACTCAACTGGCAGGCGTACAGTAGAGGTACCCATTCCCGATATAATAGATAATATGCCTAGTTATGTTATGGAGACCATCCTTGACAGCCGTTGGTATGGGCGAGTTCGTCAGAAATTCCCCAAGCGATTTGTCCAATATGTGGTGGCTTGGAAGGGCTATGGTCCCGAGGATAACTGCTGGGAACGGTATGAGATGTTAGAGGGAACAGGCACACAAGCCCTCGTAGATTTCCATAAACGATACCCGTCGAAACCCAGGGATCATAGGATAGTAGACAGGGGAACTGGAAATAAACGAAAACGCTAGAGGCCGAGGGCGGCCCTAGAGAAGAGAGGAGTGATGTAACGACCCTGCTGGATCTTTCAGTAGACTTAGTCTTATCCCATGCCGGAGCCCGGAAGGGTTACGGTTAGGCTAGTCAAGTAACTCTATCAAAAGGGTTACCATGTGGACTAAGCAAAGGGTAATGCTTAGACTGCGAACAAGAAAAGGTATACTGGGTAGGTAGGGAAAGTCTACGCGGCGAGTCCGGAAGGTCTCCGAGAGTTCCGGCGAGTTACCCTACCTCAGGGAGTATAGTTACCGTACCTTGGCAAAGAGGTTACCCTACTTTTGGATAGGAGTTACCCTACCTTGAGCGTAAAAGGTTACGCGAAGTTTCGGGAAAGGTCATAGGATTGTTTGTTACGCAAGATTATATAGGAGGTTCGAATCTAGGCTCAATCAGGTAATCCGTTGTTGGGCTACGAACCGGAGAAAATCTTGTTTTGTGCGAACATTGAGAAATCTGAGTCCAGCACTCCCCTCTTGCCCGGATGTACTGGCAATGAGTCATGGGCCAACGGTAAGGAAGTTGCTGGTTTTCTAGTAAAAGCCTATGATTGAAGACGGCGGCGTAATACCGTATACGTTATCGCCGCCCTTTCGACCGGAAGCTGTGCGCAGGATATATGAGGGGGCATGGGGCAACCGAATGGTTACACGAGAAATGATTCTCGAGTGCATACACCACTGATCCTTATAAGCATACGGTGGTAGGTATGGAAGGTATACCGGAAGCCCGGGAGGCCTCCGATTAAGTGGTAGACCTTCGACTCCCGCATGTCTTCGAAAGATTGTAAGATGTCTGGAGGTTGTTAACGAGCTCTAGATCGTAGTAGTCTTAGCTTGATTGAGGTGTTTATTGTCAGTGGCTACGGGTAGCGCCTGTATAAGCCAATGGCTTACGTGTCTAATCACGGGAGTTTGTAGACCGAGCTATCGTGTCGAAGACAGTAGAAGACGATAGACTTGTCAAACGTAATGGCACCATTGATTGGTTGTCTACGAGATTTGCATAGACGAATACGAATGGGACCGTGAGTTCGATATTAGACTAGCTCATCAGTAACCTGTTAGTTCACCGCTAACAGGACAGCGATATGAAGACTTTTCTCCTGCAGTTGATTCCGTGTGTCAGGATACTGCATAGACATTTCACGTCGGATAATGAACTAGCAGAGCCGGCTGACATTCGGTAGTATATTAGCCCGAGGCCCTGAGCAGATGGGCATTCTCGCGATAGTGGTGAGCTTCGGAGTCATGGAGCGGAGCTGGCAATATAATTCTACTTAAGTATATGCGAGACCTTTTCTCCTAAGACAATCAACTATCCTCTAGAGAACTTATTTGAGTAAAGCTGCGGCTTAACAATATTAAGTTTCCCCATTAAGGTTTTCTTTCTTACATATTTGTTCTTCAATTTGCATACGAAGAAAGCTTCGGTACACTCGCATCCTTGGGATCCATCTTCCTACAGGGAGCCCCCGTTACACTGTGGTACCTCCCGACCTGGGGTCCTAGATCTTTCCTTTGCAAACACCTCCCTGTCTTCATATTGGGCTTCCTGGTCCATACCCTGGCCCTCCACAGGGTCTAACCACGTTCCCATAGCCATCAACCTTTTGACCCCACTACGACGCCCCCCACCCCCCAAGCTCAATTGGGCCAAAACGAAGTGGGGAGACATCACACCCATGCTAAAAACCCTCCAAATTCCTCAACCCCCAGCACAAGCCTCAGCTCCCTTACTGGATGCCTGGTTTGACTCAAATTACTCCCCTGTTTCTCATATTCTCTCCTCCAACACTCCGCAAAAACGGCCCTCCCCCCACTCGAAACCATGGAGGTCCCCCATCCTTACTGCCTTAAGAAAAGGCCTGCACAGAGCTCAATGCTCAGCTCGCGCTCACCCCACCTCTCCTATCCACCCCCTAGAGCTGTGTAAAGCGAAATCCAGCTACGACTGCGAGCTGAAAAAGGCCAAGACAAAGCACTGGTGTGCATTCTTAGCTAAAGTTGACAAGTCAACCATCTGGACGGCAAGAAGACTTGTAGCAGGAAGACCGCCCCCCAGGTTTCCCTCCATCCCCGGGATTGATGATCCTACCCTTATCAACAAGGCCCTATTAGACCACTTCTTCCCCTCTCAACCCTCAGCCAGCCCATGCTCCATCCATATCGACCCCTCCTTCAATCTCATTACCGAAGAGGAGATCTCCGCTGCCCTCCGGGCTTTTTCCAATACCTCTGCCCCTGGACCAGACAGTATACCCTATGGGGTGTGAAAACAGGTTCACTCCGTCAACCGTTCCATCATACCTTCTCTTCTCTCCCCTCTTCTCGCCCATGGCTATCACCCCCCATCCCTCAAGAAAGCACACGGAATAGTGTTGGACAAGCCAGGAAATACCAACTACACCTCACCTGCCTCCTTCTGGGTAATTGTTCTCCTGCCCACCCTCTCCAAAATTCTTGAGAGAATTGTAGCCCTCTGCCTGGCCAGCATGGCCACATGCCTGGGCCTAATATATCCACATCAATGCGGCTTCCTTGCCCTCCTATCCACGACTGACGCCTCCCTCGTTCTTATCAACGAAGTTCACACCCTCCAGAAGGTCAGACTAATGGTCTCATAACTATTCCTAGACATCAAATAAGGCTTTGACAACATCCGCTCTGAGATCCTGCACGATATGCTGTCTTCAAAGGCTGTTCCACCCTATCTGTCTAATTGGATTCCATCTTTCTTGCAGAACAGAAGCTGCTCTCTAGTATTTCAAGATTCTTTCGGGACAATGTAGCCAGTTTTGGTTGGGACCCCGCAAGGCTCCCCTATATCGCCACTGTTGTTCCTCATATACATTTCAACCCTCCATACCTCCCTGCCTAAAGATCTAATGCTGTCATATGTAGACGACGTTGCAATCACCACTGCCTCCTCCTCCTACCAACAAAACATCGCTACCCTTACTACTACTTGAAAACAACCTCCTAGAAACAGCATCCCACCTCCACATTAGCTTTTCGATCGAGAAAACAGAACTCATTCACTGGCGAACCAAACAACAGTGTACCCCCCCGGCTACCAATGCAATCTCGATTCAAGGACAATTGTTCCCTCCGTCCCATCTTCTAAGATGGCTGGGGTTTTGGTTCAACCCTTCACTTCACACATCCTCCCACTTTCTCAAACGAATCGCCCTTGCACAAGGGGCACTAGCTATCATCCGACAACTATTCCCACCAGGAAAAGGCCTCCCTCCACACATGAACCATTATCAGGTCACCGCCCTGATCTTCCCTATCCTCACCTATGGAGCTGATGTATTTGTCCAAACCATGGGCACACTTTCCAAGATGACTGTCCTCTGAAACAAGGCACTACGATGGTCCACCAATTTGTTTTCCTCCACCTCCACCAACATACTCTCCACGGAAGCCTGCAATCTACCCCTCCACCTGGCTCTTGCAAGAAAACGCTGAATGACCGCCCTGCACATCACCTGCACCTCCCCCCTCATTAACCCGGCCACCACCAGAACAAGCCCCCTGTTCCCTTCCTGGGATCCATATCGCACCCCCCATTCTTGTAGGTCCCACATACCTTCCAGGTCAGGCGCCTAGGGCCCTCGCTCCTGGCTTTCAGAACCAAACCACAGTCCAGGCTCAACCACCTACCTCCCGATAGACCTACTCCTCCATACCATCTCCTTCCTCAACCCCCATCCCAAACTTTCCCCACCCTTCCTGCCCTCCGTGTCCTTCCCTAAGACCCCCCCCTCCCGTTAGCTACCTCTCTGTTCGCTCAAAAATCAACTCCCTTGCTCTTATAGAGTGGGCTGACCTCCCATTCTCCCCCTACTACACTACAACTTTCTCCACCACCCCTCACCTCTTCATGAGCCTCGACCGCTTCATCGCGGGTGGTATTCATCAAATGCATTCAGCCCACAGCTACCACGCCGGCCAGCTATCATGGTCGACGGCCCCAGACCAATCCTGTACCTGCCCAAGATGCAATGGCCCCCCAGAAGATATGCAGCATGCGATCCTGGAGTGCCCTGCCATGGCTGCCCATCGCGCTACTCACATGCCCTTGGTGCACTCTATCACCCCCTCCTCACCCCTTTGGACATCCACCCACCTCCTAGTTAAGCTGACAAGATTCATTCGTATTGCCTGGATCAACTTCCTGATACCTGCGCCCATCCCCCTGCCTGGCCCTGTAAGCCTCAGGTCACCCAGCCCTCTCTCGTCTTGCAGTGACAGCTCCTCCCACTGCACCCCGCCTGGCCTTCCTTGGTCCTCACCCTCCTTTTCAAACACATAGTAGGAGACGCTCTAAACGCAACCACTACTACACATACCCCCCCGTACATTATTGGATAGAAAAGTTTATTTTGTTGCAAGTTTTTGGTTATCTTGATAGTTTTACGTTTGGTTATAGTCACCAATAGGGTGCAATGTGGAAGGTTTTCTTTTGATAATTTTCCTTTGTTATTGGACAGTGAAGTTGATGATATTATTTGATTTTTATTTGTCCGTGCGGGTTGCTTTTGAGGGTTTTCTTTCGCCATAGCCTAGCCGCTTTTTTTTTCATTTTTTTCATTTTTTTTTTTTCCATCATATGTTTATTGATTCTGGCCCAAAAACGTACATGCAGCTCGCGCTATGGCATACAAATAGCCTTAATTCCAACGCAATAACAAATGAAACAACAAAAAACTCAAATAACGCAACCAATCCTTCAAGGTGGGAAAAATACTATCCTTAGTATTGTTAATGATGACTAATGTAAAAAGTAAGAAAACCTTAGCCTAAAACAATTGCCCGGTCCAAGGAAAGTCATAAGTAAAGAAACCCGTCGTCATAATCACCGCCCACAGCCGATGCCATGGGCACCTAAAAACAATAATAGCAAACAATAAGTAAAGAAAACCACCACTGGTCTTGTCAGCGGATCGGAAGCGCAACTCCCTGAGGCCTCACAAAGAGGAAGCAGGAGAGGAGAACAGGAGTACCGGCGAGCCAGGTAGCGTAGACGCAGGGGGAGAGGCCGAGATCAAGGAAGGCATGCTGGGCAGGAAGCCAGTGGCCATGGAAGAGATGTAACAGGTCAAGCCAATGATGAGTGAGGCCGAGGACCAAAAGGGGGCGTCAGGCGCCAGACTGAAGACACCCTGAAGGTGGGAGGCTCTCAGCTAGGCCTTGGCTGGGCAGTGGAGGATCGCGTGATCAAAGGTCTCATCTGTCTCCTGGCAAAAGGGGCACAGGGTAGAGGCATCACGATGGGACCAGGAGGTGTGGGCAGTGAGGTAGCACTTCCTGGCCCTCATTTGGTGGAGACTGCCAGCAGAGAACTTAGGCAAGCCCATAAAGGCGTGAGATGTAAAGGAAGGAAGAAACTTGTAGGAGAAGGGGGTCGGCAGGGCAGCCCAGGAAGCGAGGGTGGGGGCGACGGCCTTTGACTTAAGGAAGCCAAATGGTGTGGCGCCCACTGGTTTGTATAGGCGGGGGAGCAATAGATGAGGGGAGGCCAGGGGGAGCTTATCAGGCAGGAGGTCTTTGACAGAGAAGGGGATGGCATCAAGGGGGAGGTGACGACGGGTAGCATAGGGGGGAAGGGACCAAAGACGAGGGTGGTATGAGCTGCGGAGAGGAGTGAGGAGGTACCGGTGTGAAGGGGCCCGCCAGGAGTCCCAGGTGGGGACCCGTGGATCCAGGCGAGCAGCCGCAGGATTAAGGTGAGGTGGTGAGCGGAGGAGATGAAGTGCTGCCAACCTGCGTCTATGCTGCAAGGCCAGGGAAACAGGGGGGAGGGAGGCTTCGCAGTGCGGGATAGCAGGGGCGGTAGCCCTGAAGCAATTGGTGATCCTGCGGAGAACCTCGTGCCAGAAGGAGTCAAGTTTGCGTAAAATAGTAGCATTGGGGATAAGAAGGTCTGCGCCATATATAAGAATTGGAACAGAAGTCACATGGCCAGCTTCCAACAGCGCCAAGAGGAAAGGCCTTTCCCAGCAGGGCTAAGGCGGTTGACCAGAGCGAAGGAAGCCTAGGCCAGTGCAAGACAGCGGTGAAAGTGTGGAGAGGTTTCGAGGGTGAGCGTGAGCCAGTAGCCGAGCCACCAGAGTTCGGGTGTTGGATTGAACAAAAGGGAGTTGATTAAGATGGGGGCATAGCACACAGGATTGCGGTCTCTGGCTATACGCCAGTGAGTAAGTTCAGTTTTAGGGACCGAAAAGGAGACCCCAAGGGGGGCTGCACAATTGCTGAGGGTGAGGAAGGCAAGTTGTAAGAGCCTGACATTAGAGCGGTAAGAGGAGGAGCCTACCATGATAGAGAAATCATCCACGTAGGAAATTACCACCCCCCATGGAATAGAAATGTGAAGACGAGAAACATAAATAACAAACAAGAGATGAGAAATTGGGGAGCCCTGAGGGGTCCCAACAGAGAAAGGCGAGAAAACTGCTGCGGCACCTTGAAAAACCAAGCGGCACTGACGGGAGGTGAGAAAGGACGAAATCCAGGAGACCATGTATTTAGTGGTGCAAAAACGAGGGAGCAAAGAACAAAGCTGGTTCGAGTTGATGTTATCAAACCCGCCCTTGATGTCGAGGAAGAGGGAGGAAACCCTAAGTCCTGTAGTTTGGAGGAGGCGGACCTCATGTTGGAGGGTGGCCACCGCGTCATAGCAGCTGAGGCCGGCCAGTGAACCACATTGGTGAAGATTGAGGAGGGGGGTGGACCGGGAGACAGCAGCAAGGGGGTATGCTATGATCCTTTCTACGATCTTCGAGACAGATTCCAGGAGAACAA
Organism: Tuber umbilicatum; assembly: GCA_003313605.1. Taxonomy (NCBI): domain Eukaryota; kingdom Fungi; phylum Ascomycota; class Pezizomycetes; order Pezizales; family Tuberaceae; genus Tuber; species Tuber umbilicatum. The sequence continues at coordinate 269 of QLOI01000214.1, read as the reverse complement.
TAATACGGAACGAAGCTCGGGTCATGTAGTCAGCCTTGCCAGGCAGTCAAGGACAACGCCATTCGCTTTCTTTAAGGAAGGGGGGTGGAAGCCATGCAGGAGGAGCGGGGTGAGAAGGGATTGGAGGAGATCTTTGTTGGCCTGGTGAATATTTTTTCAAACCCCATACGGATAGTGTCAGGGCCAGGGGCAGACGAGGAGGAGGAGCGGCGTAGGAAAGAGAAACTTTATCTTGAGTGATGGAGGGGACATCAGGGAAAGGAAGAAGG
>QLOI01000212.1:0-14045 GCA_003313605.1 Tuber umbilicatum | reverse complement strand
GGCGGGTGCGCGATGAGATGTGAGGGTTGGCTTAAATTTAAACCTGAAACCCTTTCGCATACTGTACTTGAACTATATCATATGATACCTAAACCTAAGAGGGTAGGGATAAAAAAACGAGTGATGATTTATTATATAAGCAGAAATGGTTTTGGGGAACAACCTCAACCTTTACAACTAACATCTCTCAAATTACATTAACCCCATTGTTCATTTTTTCCCCAAAAATTTATAATCGTAAAGCCAGTCTTTGATAAAGCCATGCCTTCAGGAATTCATGAAGTATTTGCAAATTGCTTCAAGCTTCGAATTTGGGATGAAATAACTTCCATGAACCTTGGAGAGGAACTGGTGCCGACTGGCGCTACTACATATCAGGCAGGGGGAAATACAAGGCAAGGTGATGCAGGATTCAGGCCCGGACCAATTCGGCCTTTGAGGGATGATTGGCCAACACTGGTCATTGAATGTGCTGTGCCACAATCATATGCAAGCTTGAAAGCGGCAGCTCACTGGTGGCTCACGCACGCATTTGGTGCAGTCGAAATCGTGGTTTTGATTCGTGTTTTCCGTATACAAAACCGAATCATTATTGAAACTTGGGAGAGAGTTACTATTCCAAATCAACATCCTACTCGTCAGAGCCCAGGCCCACTAGTTACCAGACCTACCAAAATGCAAGAGGTACATATTACTAGTGGTATTGCCTCTAGACTTCTAACTATCAGCTTTCAGAAACTGTTTCTTCGCCCTCCAGGGGTTGGAGAAGGGAATATCCAACTCACGGTACCAATACTCCAACAGTATGCGATAAAGGCCACCTCATACACTTTGTAAAGGGATCTCTAAAGCCTATTAAGTAAGTCAATCATTTCTTCCTGTTCCTCAAATTTTGATCAATTGCTTAGTTTTGTTTCAAGCAGAGTGAAGGGTCCGGTGGAAGGATGTTCTGTAAGATATTTTGATAGGTGGTTGTGAATTTGCTTTGTTTGTTCTTTCGGGTAGAAATAGCAACAAGGAGAGGAAGTTTGCTGCTAGATCTGACTTGCTGTGTAAAGTTGTATGGAACTAGTACATACCAGGGGTATTTCAAGCAGCCCAGTGGTGCAGGTTTTAACAATAAAGGTTTACACATAGCAGATTCTACCATCTCAGTGGTACTAGCAGCAGCAGATGACAAAAGCTTATTGGTTCGAGAACAGCCACTCTGGAGGCCTGCCGTCATGCAATGGCTTCCCGTTTTGGTGACGGGAGCCCAACAGCCTCGATCGAGGCGTATTCGGGGGTACCAGTTGATCATCGTGGATTCTTGGCACGATGCTTGGATTGCCAACTTTATTCCTGTGTTGTTCCCCCTGGTTAAGGATCTTCAGCGCCAGTCCAGTGCCATCAGCTCTACTGCTTTTGGCCGTAATGGGAATGATTGAGTGATTTTTGTCGGATCGGGAATTGAGACTCCTTCCCCTGGGTTTGCATGAGGTTTCTGGGGCATTAGGAACGTCGGTGAGGACGTTATGACTCCAAAATTGCCCCACAAATCCCCTCCAATTCTGGGAGAGGTTATATGGGTTTTCCTGTTTGGCTACCGTATGTTCGTCAGGGGTGCCTTCAGGATTCCCTTATCTAGGTGTACCGAGATTGTTAATAGCATTTTAGCGTCGGGGGTCTGTGAGTCACAACTCTTGGAGGAGGATACGCGGCGACTCTCAACCGAAGAGTATTCTGGGCCTTGTTTCTTCTTCTCAACTCCCTCTTTGTGCTTGCGCATTCCCTACACTAGTGGCTCATGATAGAATATCAGATGTTACTTATTCCTATCCCCCCCAGCTCCATAGAGTAATTTATCCAGCAACCTTTCAGGAACAGCAGTCAATACTAGACTCCATGGTAAAACTCAAACATCAGACCTACCGGCGGAGCTTGCAACAATCGGGCACATAATTAAGCAGCTTGTAAGACAGCATCTTCGTGCAACCAATGCCAAGTTCCAGGACTGGTGTTTGATTTTCAAATCGTTGTGTACCTACCCTCGCGATTCGGGTGATTTTTTTTTGATAATATCGGAAAAGTGGGCCGAAAGGGGGGGTTGGAACTACACCAGAGAGAACCTAAAGTCAGAGAACAGTCGTCACGGGTAAAAAGAGAAACCGGCTCTGGCTTGTTTCTCTTGGAGGCGGAACTTTGAGCGACAAGGTCCCAGAATTAGGCCCTGATGTGGCCAGTAGTCAGCGAAAACAGTTGAAGAATGAAGATGAGGAGTCCGAGAGATCGTCTTTCAGGGGCATCTAGGTGTTCCTACGGAAGGACGATCTGAAGGGTACAAAGGACCTATGGGCGATCTGAGAGTTCTGGAAGGCTGTGGGTCTAGACGGAGGATAAGAAACATGGCATCCGATGGTTGATAGCAAACGATTCGACAACCGGTCAGATGAGGAAAACATAGATATGAGTAAGAATTGCCCACCCGAAGGAGTTACGAGCAACAGAAGGAGGGAGCTGTGGAAGAGGATGTGTTATGATACCGGGCATTGAGGTTGCACAGGGGAGTAGGAGAATGCAGTCTATGGAGCATTGTGTGGAACCTTTGAAAGTGTATGTGCCCCCAGATCCTTCACAATTTTGACACGGAACTTATAGTTAACGAAAAAAAAACAGATCATTCCCATCTATGCATTGTGGGAGTATCACCTATTGGCCCAAACAATTTTGCTCGTCAAGGGTTACCGCTCCCAGTGTCTGCCCAGGCATGGACGGCTATCTCCTGCAGTTATGAGTCCCCGCCTTTGACTCGACGGCGTGCCGCTCCCGCATCCGGGGTGGGTGGGCTATCTCTTCAGCAAGCGAGAACCTCGGCGCGAACCGCAGACACAAGGAGTCTTTTTGCTATTGTTATAATTATTTATTTGCCGTTGACGGTCTCCCCCTTATGTCTCTCCCCCCTCCCATCGGCCAACAATAAGCATATTGATCTGGTATCCATAGAGTATCGTGGCTACCCAAGACTTCAACTGGTGGTCTCCTGCGAAAGCTCTCTTATCAGAATCATGCCCGCCGTCACCTTCGCAACCTTAATGCTTCTAATGAATCTCGCCTTCCTCGGCCGCAATCTTACAACCCTGAAGACCTGGGCATAACACATGATCCGCAGCGAAATGAAGGGAGCCCCAGAGCCCAAAGGCTCTATGATGAAACCCCTCCTACCAAGAAAAGCCCCACTGAATGGCCGGGGCCCATGGGCCTGAGGGTTCTAGCAAGGCGCCCGTTTAAAAAAATCGATGAGTCTGGGAATTCTGGAAAAGGTGCGCCTGCGGCCTCAGTAAAGCAGAAATGCTACCCACCGCAATGCAAGCCATTGGTGGTACTGGTACTTTGTGGTGGTATACATTACTATCGTGGTTCCCGTGCAAGAGCTAAACTTCATAATCCACACGCTTCGGGGATGGAAGATCGAGAATTCTGGTCCCCTGAAGAATTTTGCGAGGGTTCCCTTGGGCCTCGTATGGATTCTGCAACTGGCCCTTGTGTATGCAATTATGCTCACTGGCTATGCCCACATCTCCTTGGAAAAACTGGTGCATCGTACTGCGGTCTGGCTGCTGACTGGAAAAGTGGTTACCTATAGTAAGCTCCGGCCTGAGGGGACCGACGGCAGATTGACGCCCGGACCGGAGGTGGATAAAGAGATTTCTAAGCCTGTGCTAGATAGCACGCCAAAATATAGGTTGCTTCTAGGCTGGTTGAAAAGGTCGAAGGAGGCTATGCGGCTCTCCGTCGTCACAGGGGCGCTCCCAACCAAGAAGAAAATGAAGGAGGAAGTGGATCATGATCCAGAGAAGCAGGGAGCAACTGCAGGGACTACGGAGGTCCCTCCCCCTACTTGAGAAATGGGTTGTTGGATGTCGGGATGTTGGAAGGCTTTAATGTTTGAGTCTGCCACCACAGACAGCAGCCGTATAGTGTTCACACCGATAGAGGGGGGCGGTTGGGCCCATTTTTGTGGATTGGTTAGGAATGCTGGGCGACGAGTTTTCTACGCGCTCGTATAGTAACATTTCTTTTTCTCTTTCTATGTACTATCTATTTTTGGATGTTGTGAACCGAGCAAGGAAAGGAGGAGGTCAATGGAGTAGCAAGAGAGAACTCGGGGTTGATGAGAAGGTAGATGGGTGTCAATTTGCTTGAGAATGTATACTTCTGTTGTATGTTGTCCTGGCCTGTATGATAGAGATAGCTATACTTATACCTGGGAGTGGTGTCTACATATACAGAACCATCAGTCCCACATTCCGTGCCCATTATTACACTTTCATATTAAAGCAAACTTTGCACATTGAAAATATTAATATAGGAGAGTAATAACAACATGTGATTCCGACGAACTCATAATTAGTGCTTATTTCTTATAAATTTTTTCCTATTTGCTAACTTGGTACTTACCAGTCTTGTATCCACTTACTCAATCCTAGATCGTACTTATGAGGGCGTGGGATAGCTTTCGCTATAGTGCTAATGCGAAAGAATTCGTACCACCATCACTTCCGAAACCGACCTTAGTGGTAGCATTCCCCCTCACTTTCTTACACATTACGACACACATATACACAGCTCTCGACTCCTATTCATCCATGGGTTCCGCGCCTATAGGGTCCCTACCCCACGTACCGAAGGGTCCTTTGAAGTGGACTTTGGATATCCGAGACTATACAATCATGAACAATACCAGCGGGTAAGCGCAAGGGGATATAGTCTGCGCTGCGAGAGCATTGTCGCATACGATCCGGCTATTTGGCTGGGCTATTCACCTATTTGAGCCTCCCGTTCCGTTACACATTTTTTAGAAACCTGCAGTTGAAGCTAGAGACGTGATATTATGATGTGAGAATATATAGGCGGAAAAAAAAGAAAACCACAGATACGGCGAATAGAATGCCCAGCCCCCTCGAAGCGAAACGATATCCCCATTTTCCGCATATCCCAAATTTTAAATATAACCCAATTTCTTCTCATAGTGGTTATCTGGTCGGACATGGTAACCACAATTCCATCTCCAGACCCTCCATGATTCCGTATATGTGATCCTCGAGTTACATCCAGCGGCAGGCTTCTCCCATTGTGGATCCCCCGAGTAGGACGGGGGGACACTGAGCCGGCAGGAGTAGGACAGGAGAAAGAAACTCCCTGGGAGTAGTACTGCACCATGCACCCTGGAATGCTGTGGTACGCAGAACCTTAGCAAATAGTAAGGCAATACAATAGGACCTTTCAGATATTTTCCCGTCGTTGCAGTTCCGCTTCCTCTGGCATTCTCGGTCGTCGGATTGGGGGTCTGTTGGAACTGGCCGGATGCTTCCCGGAATGCTCAGCATGTTCTTTCGTTGCTTGGCAAAGGCTTTAGGGGGGGGAGAGGTTTATTTGATTGATATATCCTGCTGAGGGAAACCGGGAGTCAGAGAGAAGCCGGAAGAGTCGGGTGTGCGGAGGCAACAAACAGTGGGAGTTCTTTGGGAAGCATGTAGTTCCTTTATTAGCACTGGAATGCGCAGAGGAAAGGAAGATACACATGCAGAATGTATATATATGGTGATCTATGAAAGGATAGGAAGATGATTTGGTTAGGTTTGTATGCTCCTCCCTTCACTTCTTAGTCGTGCGAAGACAAAACGACCTAACTTCTCCACTCACCCCCAAAGTTGTGCCCCTGCGATCGTAGCGGTATTTTGTTGCATTAAATGGTCGCCGTTTAAAAGCAGTCTAATATTTTTTAAAAAAATAGAGTCGCTGTTTTCTTGTTTGGTGGTGAAACGTAGGGGAAGAGGGGGGTGGCTTCAATTACGCGAAGTAAGAATTTAGAAGAAACATCAAAGCTTATGTAAGCTCGCTACAAGTGTGATGCTAGTATTAAAATATGATACATGAGTTTCAAAGTAGTACTATACAGTACCTCGCTTTCCCAGACGGCCAAAATCCGAAGAATCAGTCTCATATAAAGAAGCGAGTAACCAAGACAACGAGTGAAGCCTTACTGAAGAAAAAAAATTCATTCACCCCATTTCATACCCAACAGCGAGGTCTGACTGTGGTTCATAAAAAATTAGTAGAAAGTTTCCAGTCCTGATTTTCTCCGGACACCGGCCGGGGGGATGGAAAGCCGGGTGAAAAGTATGTACTGCAGACGTCCTGAATAAGGTTCCGGTGAATGATATATTATTATTCTGCCTAGTGGGGGATGATATAAGGCAGATGGGGGGGGGTGTAATTGGGGCAGTCTGGAAGGTACTGTACACCAGACTGAAAAAATAAGAGTGTTACAATGTGGCTACGAAAATATATGTTGACACAGGCAGGATTTTGGGGGAAGAGAAGGAGGGAAAGAAGGAATCCTGGGAACAGGTTTTAATCATAACGGATTCTGATTAAAGTTAAGAGAAGTAGCAACTTCAATTAATACGAGGTTTAGCTTGGGGATTAGTAGGTTACAGATTCCCTTTTAGATAATAATATTATTATTTAGTATCACGGGAAATCACATCACGACGGTATGTTCAGAAAGCTACTTCATATATGGATATAAGCTGGCATAACAATTTTCGTCCCCTGCCCCAACCAAAAATGCAACTTTTCAAATCCTATCTCTTACTCATTTTAACTGCTACGATAACCCAGTTGGTATCCACCTTTTGCTCTTTACCAACCAGGCTTTCCCCTCTTTCGGTTAGCTTGGTGGGTGTGGGGGGATATAGAATTTAATAATCGCCCAATCCTCGATGCTTGTTTTGGATTGCAAGTAAGCAGAAAAAAATTAGGTATGGTTTGTTCCAGTATGGCAAAGGTTCTGTCATTGGTTTTACTGGATTATATTTCCTTCCTCGATGTACTACGACCGGTATATCGGCTCTTAAGCTGCGAATTCCTATTCGGGGTTTCCATGTTTGGTTTTCTGCGCAGGAATAATGCAAGAGATGGAAATTGGTCTTTTAGATTTGTACGAACATACTCGATTATCATAGGTGCTTTTTGTCGGAGGGGGGTAGCACAGAGGCTCGAACAAATTGGACTTGCCAGGCGAGTCTCGCGCCGTAATTCTGTACAACTTTGACATTTTGTCATGGTATCTGCACCCTAATTCTGCATATTGCGGATACTTTCGATGAGGAAGAGGTACATTTTGTAAAAATTCATTGTGGCCTCCACACCGGTCTCGCCTGTAGGACAGATAGCTCAAGGTTGGTCACTCTGGTTGCAACTGATTGCATGGCTCTATTATTAACATGAGCACTGAAGCCCAATCGCAGGGTAGACAGCGTGGGTCACCAAAACAGTTCGTCGGGCTCTCGGAAAATCTAAACACCAAGGAGAAATCATTTTGATATAGATTTCGCAGATGGTGGCACTAACGCCGTCTTCAACAAGTGGCGCTAATTTTTGCAGTTTAGCAGGTTAGTGGTGGGTGGCAGTGACCCTGATCGCTGGGAATATGTCTCGCTCGGTATAGCCGAGAAATATCTTTCGACTCCACCATATCACACCAGCGCAAACATCCCACGAACCCGGACAAGAGGAGGAGGGGAGGGAGGGGGCTCCAGAACACAAAAGGAGAACTCTAGGCTGGGAGCCAGATAACCCGGAGTGAGAGCCCAGCGGTTACTACTATAGCGATCCCGCTTATCGACGAAGACATAATAAATTTAGTACACTTTTTATGAAGAATTAGGGACTCGGACTTCGATTCTTAGATGATACCAAAATCTCAGAACTTGAGCACTACTACAGAAACGGTAGATGGCTAGGAGCATGCCACACCCTGGAGGGGGAGGTCTGGGTTGTCATGCACCATCATATTCGGGACGGTGAGATCATTCATTTAAATTCAAAATCTGGAGCGGAAACTAACCTCGGTCTGGAATTTTAGTTCACCACTGGAATAAGAATAGCTCCTGGGAGTACTAACCAACCAACGCGCGAAGAGGAGGATGCTCCGGACCACTTTCTAGAGTCATTGACAGAACTAGAAACCCACTGGAAGATATGGCGGGGCAGTTATTACACGACTGCCAGCTTGTTCGAAGATGGTAAACCGAAGTCGCTTGCCCTCCTCAGAGATGGCAAAAAGATGGAAAGACCATGTGTGATATCTTTTGGGACGACCCAGCAAGAGATTGCAAGACTTTCATATAGAAATCCGGGGCAAGCGTAAAATTTATCCCGGTATTGAAATTGGACCATCAAAGCGTTCCCAGTACCCCACCACGGTATTTCGATATATCTCCCCAGTTTGAGCTATTTGTTGACCAGTAGTAGAGCTTCAAGACTGAATCCTCCTCATTCATTTTCAGGCGAAATCTTGAGACTATACTCTCACAAGCTATACCACTACCTTGCAATAAGGGTGAAAGCTATCACCCTTATGTTCTGCACGATCATGATCTGACCAATACGTACTAGACATGGAGCACCTCTCTATAAGCCACCTAAAGCCCTCCTCTTGTTAATAGGCTTGCAAAGACCTAACGATATGCGGGGACCAGGTTTTTTACCTCCTTGAAATTGATAAGGTATTGCAACTGCAGCAGTAGAACATCGCAGATGATATGACAAAGTCCCATTACGGCATGAGGATTTGGGAGGTAATTTTTGGATACTTTGTTTGGCTACTACGGTATGCCGAACGAAATGACATTCCCGTGACAGTTGTTTTACATTGGTCTGCGAGGCCTGCGCCAGCCATAGGGAAGGATGAAACCGGGGAGCTTATATGGGAGGCAAAGAGGGAGAAAGAGAAAGAAGATCAGAACGGGCCCGCAGACAAATCTTTTGAGTCTAAGGTAGCAGAGCCTCCAGAACCAGCGGAGGTTTCGACCGAGAAGATAGATTCAACGGGCCCCAAAGCGGGCTCACTGCTGTTTAAACAGGCCCCTGGATCCGCCAAGATGTCGCAAACCGGAGAACCCAAAGAGTCCGTCGATCGCCCCTCTCCGTGTCCGTTTGAGCCTATCCCTGTGAGCCCCTTTGAGCCATAGTTATCCTAATTCGAAGAAAAGTTTCAGAATTGTTGTCGATTCCTTGTTTTGTTGGATAAGTCCTTGACAAGCTATCCGGGCGAAGAGCCTCTGATCGCCTGCGTCGTGGAAGCTTTTGTAAAGCTAGCTTGGGAACCAATAGAGATGAGCAAGCACAGAAAGTCTAATCTATGGCTGGATAGGATACTGAGCCTGAGGGAATTCCCACCGCTGTTTGCCCCGTTCTCACCGTCTACCAGTACATAATTCCCGAGCTGGCAAAATTATGAGGGTCATTTTGGGTATGGTGGACAGCATATCTATGTCTATGATATCGCAATGCAAGTGCTTATCTGGCGGGCTGTTAAGTCTATGAAGAGGCTACTTCATCGCTTAGTTCCCAGAAATCAAGACTTGAGTGAATGGATGAATAGCCAAAAATCTTTCGACGACGAGGCAATCAGAGATCGGACGATGGAGATTCTCCCCCTCCTTGGTACTGACAAAGGTTGGAACCGTTTCCCTGGCAGTTTTGTTTCAAAAAATCAAAAGCCTTGCTAGGGAACCGTTTCTGAAAAAATGGGCGCGTGATATCGCTATTCCATCATTTGTGGGGGATTCCTTCGACGACAAGAATGATCCAGGCTTTTCTTGGACCGAGACGCAAAGATACTAGAATAAATTCATGGGCTTTATCAAGTCACAAACACCGAACAGCAGGGAAGCTTTTATGTGCTACCATCTTGCAATTAATAAAAATCGTCACCAGAAGTTGGGGAAGAGTTTCGGGGAAAGAGCTTATGCAGCTGGGCTTTTTGCTGGTGGTACGATTGCTCCTAACTCCTGTAGTCCTTACGTCACAACTTGGACATTGGTTAGATATGTCCTTATTGCCGATCATACCGAATTCCTGTATCCTCAGTTTAGGGCTCCAGGGTATGCTAGACCACCGATAAACGGCTCAGTGGGTTTAACCATCAACTAGAATTTCCAACTAAAGGACTATAGGTCCCCCTAGCCGTGCGGATGGGGCACAGGGATCCGTGCTCCGGGAGGAGGGCCTCACGAGCGCCAGTACAAATCCCGGCACAAATATCAGTGCGGGCGCACGTCAGGAAGGAAGAAAGTCAAGAAAGAAGGGGAAGGCCTTGGATATCACCGCCGAGGATCGCCGTCAGGTAAACGATCCACCTTGTAAGTGGCTTTCAAAACCCTCGATGGATACCATGTTTGTTCTGATCGGAATAGTGTATGGCGAGGGTTACTTGTTCAGAGACCTCGTCTTTATGAAGCGCAAGCCGAAGAAGTTCGAAATGAGTAAGGAATTCGGGAAACTTTCCGGGACTTGGAGATAGTGAGAATTGGTGTTCCGTTTGGGAAACGGATAAGAGGAAGGAGAAGTTTTCGGAAAGTCTAGAAGATATGCGAAATTTTGACTGAAAGAAACGCTTGGATTCAGCCACACAGAAATTAGGTGCCCGACTCCTTCTGCAGCAGTGAGACACTATCGAAGCTGCGGGGACCGGTAAGAAGAAAAATCTCCTCGCAGTAGTAGTATTGAGTTACTAAATATATGAGGGCAGAGGGGACAGAAAAAGGACACCGATATGTACTCATCTATCTGCGCTCACACACCCCACATGCAAACCAAAACTACGTCTGACAGTATTATATAGAGTCATGAAAGACTGTATGGTTAACCATCTAATTGCCTTGATGGCCACTCTAGATTATCAAGAAGCCAGCCATATAAGCGAATTTCTCTCGCCGCAGCGCCCTATGGTTTCTCACGAAATGAGATTTGAAGAGCTGGTATATCAAACCGCCTGCTCTCTCAACAAAATTCCCTATCAATGCTGCCAACCTTCGAAGACAGTCATGCCGGATAATCTCTGGAGTACAGAATTCAACATCAATTTTACCCTCACAATCGACTCCTCTGGGGTTGATGTGGGGTCGCCCATCCTGCTAAACTACTTTCCGAGGAGACGTGAAAAGCTCTAAAGCATGAATGACTTTGTGCCAAACCCCATAATGGGCCGAGGCAGTCATAGGGTTCCGCATTATCGTTGACCTGCATGACCCGTACCGGACATGCTAGTGTTCTACAGCTTCGGAAGGGGTGGATTCAGCTCGGATGCTAGTAGTAAATTGAACCAGAGAGGTTACGGAAAATATCCGAGCCAAAGGAAGTGCCTTGAGGGATTTCTTGTGTACCAGGCTCTTGATCTGGTACTCTCGGAGACTAAGACTATCCTTGATAATATCACTAGGTTTACGGGAGGGTGAGAAGTTAAGGTTTATTATAGGGGAAAAGAGTTAACGGTCTTATACATATGCTAATGCGAGGTTTTTTCAAAGAAGGAATCGCAAGCACTTTTCAACCTATTGCTCAGTGGAGATGGCCTCAGTAGGGAGAACTATTTCAATGCCATGAACAAGTATAGTATATTCTATCCCTGGCCACTTGAAGTTTATATTGCTCTGAAGGATAAGTGTAGCGAGAGCCGCAGCATTGCAAATAGTTGGATCCAACAGGGAGAGAATGGGGCGCACAAACCTCAGGGGTCCGGAAAAAATCAAAAGAGCGTTGGGGTAGAAGTTACGAAGAACCGAGCCGATGCGAAGGCGCTCTGTGCTAAGCTGGATAAAATGGGGAAGAACTTAGAGCGGCGAATCGAGCGGATTAAGACCCTCAAGGAATCTGTAGGTAGATATCCCACCATGACCTAACGGTATTGCATGGGGAGGGGTGTGCTAATGGTGAGATTAGCTGTCGAGTGAGCGATCACTTCGGGTGAGTGAGCTATCGCTTCGGCAAGCGAAAACCTCGGCACAAACCGCAGACGCGATGAGTCTTTTTCCTACTGTCACAATTATTTAATTACCCTTGGCCTTCTCTTTCGGATATCTCTCCCCCTCCCATGGGCCAATGACCAGTATTTTGATCTTGGGCCCATAGAGTATTGTGGCTATTCAAGCCTTCAAGTCTCCAGCAGGGGCTCTCGTCAAAATCATGCTCGCCGTCACCTTCGCAATCATAATCCTTCTAATCAATCTCGCCTTCCTCCGCCACAATCTTACAGCCCTGAAAACGTGGGCCTACCACTCAATCCACCAGGGGATGGGCGGGCCACCCAGGGTCCGAAGGCTCTAGCGGGGGGCCTATCTTCCAAGAAAAGCGGTCAACCTGGAAATTCTGGAAAGCGCGCTCCCGTAGTTTTTTTCTTTCTACGAAGTGGGAAAACGCAACACGCTGCTCAGGGACAATGCTACTCATGGGAATGTGAGCGCTTGGTGGCATTGGCACTTTACGGCGATATTTATCATCATCGTGGTTCCTGTGCAAGAGTTGAACTTCATAATCTGCACAATCCGGCTACCGATAATCAAGCGTGCTGGTCCCTTGATGAAATTTGTGAGGGTTTCCTTAGAACTCATATGGATTCTGCAGCTGGAGGTTGTGTACGCGATCATGCCCGTCGGATATGCCCTCCTCTTTTTGATGGGATTGTGCATCACACGGTGGTCTGGTTGTGGATTGGCAATGACATCCCCGAGGGTAAAGAGGTTACAATGGAGAAGGTGGAATCAAGTTTGGCACCCGAGTCAGATAGCACGCGTGGAGATAAAGAGTTGCTTAGCTGTTTGAAGAACCTAGCGATGACTACGCAGCTTTTCATTGTTGCAGGAGCACTCCATCCCAAGAATGATAGGGAATCCGATGTGGAGAAATCGGGGGCCACAGTGGAGGCAATGGAGGTCTCTCCCTCTACATGAGAAATTGGTGGTTGGAAGTTAAGATGTCGGAGGGGTTTTAGTATTTTGAATTTGCTCTATTGGGACAAGAACCACCCCTCTCATTTTCCACCACTAGCGCGAGGGCAGAAAGATTGAGCTTGTTTTTGTAGACTGCCTGAGCATATTGAGTGACGAGTTGAACTCTTTTAGTCGATTCATTTTTCCTTTCAGCGTACTGTTTGTTCTTTGGGTTATATCAGTATGGTTGTATAATCGAGTGATATCATATGATCACTCATCTATCTGTATTTGCGGATTGTTATTTTTGTTCTTGTTTAATTTACTTTCCGGTCCCATATCTATTCATCCACTCTTGGGCTAGAATTTCACCGCTAATACTAGCTAACCTGCACCACTAAGACTCCCAAACAAACCAAAGTCGTAATACACACCCTCTGCCATCTTGCGAATTATGAGACATCATGAGCACAGCTTTCTGCCCCTACCAAGAACACCAGCAAGCCATAGGAAAACGTGAAACGGATTTTCGGACCAGAGAGCCAAATGGCGTGCATGAGAAGGTGTGGTTTGAGATGGATGAGCATTAGTGTTTGATTGAGGGGACGCGCATAGAATGTATTCATTGAGTTGCAAAAGGTCAGGGTGTCGGAGCATCAGGGAGAAAGGCATTTAGTGGTTTGAGGGGTGGGTTTCGGGGTGAATAAATACCGGGGGTTGGGCTGTGCTTCTGGCTCTTCAGTACTGTTTTTCCGTCGCTAAAGCCTTGCCTCAGCCAGTATTGTCACGTCGCTGGGCCGGACTCCGTTGCAATCGTTTGATAATGCTCGGTATGCTCAATGTGTTCTTTCATTGTTTGGGTAAACAATTCCTGGGCGAGCATTGGAGATGCATTGGGCTGAAGGAAAGTGGGGGCGTTGGAAGGAACCCGGGAGAGTCGCATGCATAAAAGCTATGAACAGTAGGAGTTATTTGAGAATCTTGTCGTTATTCGGTTAGCACGGGAATATGCAAGACAAGAGTAGATGTATATGGAGGGGAATGTATATGTCTGGCGATTGATGAAAGGATAGGGTAGCTGCGATCGGTTTTATGCACTCCTGTCTTTACCACTTTCTTAGTTAGTTGTACGAAGAAAGATGGAGCGAACTTTTCCACTCACCCCTAAAGTTGTACCCTTGCAACTGGAGGCATATTTCGTTGCTTAATATCGTCCACGTTTATAAGAGTAGTGGATTTCCCGTTCGTCAGTGAAGCCTGATGAGAAGGAGGGCGGGCTTCAATCGAGCG
>QLOI01000211.1:40680-59698 GCA_003313605.1 Tuber umbilicatum | reverse complement strand
GGTGGTGGCGCTACGCAGGGCGGGGGAGGGGGAACGGGTGGGGAAGAAAGTATGGAATTGGCGGGTGGTGGGAAGGTGGACGTACTCAAGGTTAACACGAACAAAACGAAGAAAAAGAAGAAGGGGGGAAAGTGGTAGGGTATGTAGTCAGTGTATCTATCTAAGCACTCTCTTTAATTCTTACCCTTTTTTTTTTTTTTTTTTTTTAATTTCACGAATTGGTCTCATCTTTCCGGTGCGGCGAGCGTTTCGTTTCTTCCCTCGTAGACGCAAATTCCAAAATTCCCAGCACGTAAACACAACACACCACACCAGCACGAAATCGAACGACAATTCCCTAAAACCATACCGCACCGAGTAAAAAAAAAAAAAGTAAAAAAAAAATAACGACCCTTCCTCCCTCCTCTTGGAGACCTTCCCGCAACCACTCCTTCCTTCCTTCCCTCCTTCCGAGACATGGACTTCCCACACAGCAGCAGCCACCCGCACGCAACACGACATTCCACCCACCCATTCATTCACAGTAACAACCAGCGGAGAATCGACGAATTACAAGTTCCCCCCCCCCCAGAACCAAAACCAACTTTTTTTTTTTTTTTTTTTTACCCCCGATAACGCTGTACTGTACGGGGCCGGGGCAGCGCTAGCTTTAAATGCGGTTCCCGCCACGCTGCGGGGTATCATAACTTATCAAGGGGCAATGGATGGGGTATTTCGCTTCCTTCCTTCCTTCCTTGCTCTGCGGCGTGTGGGCCTCCTACTGCTTTTTTCCTTCGGATGGAATTGGTGGGGGCACGTTGCTATCTGGCTATTGTATGATACCGTACGGAATAAATTTCTTCTTCGAGGTTGGATCGCTGAAAATATCGCCATAATACGATAATATTGTTATGTTTATAATATTGTGATGCGCCGAACAGGGCAGGGCCTAAAATTTGATGATGACAATTATTATAATTATTATCACGATAGATGGGTGGGGNGGGGAGGAAAAGGATCTTCAGGGTCTTTAGGGTGATTTAAGGTAGGGTCCAAGTGGAGGGGGGAGGGGAGAGGGTGTCATGAGTGGGTAATCGTGATCGTATCATACGTATGATAGGGTAATTTCAATCCTCGTCTTGCCCAGTTTTATGATACTTAGTTTACAGTGTTAACCGGTGATCTTTCTTTCTTTTTTTCCCTTCCCTTCCCCCTTCGGATGACAATATGGGGTTGCGATTTATATACATATCCGTCGGAAATGATCAAGTAACGGCTTTCCCGACCTTTCTCAAAACCCATCGTGCGAAGCAGGCGCCAGCGTAGAAGACCTCCACCTCGCATTTGATGCCCCAGAATAACATTCTTTGAATTTCCACTTTCCAGGATGGTGTTGTGGGCATCCAGGGTCTGGTTAGTAACGCCAGGGCCTTTCTGCGGTCTCTAGGGGTGAGGGTAGTCACTACTACTCCGCCACCACCCCCACCACCGGCGGCGGTGGAGGTGATTAGGGAAACTAGATCCTGCGATGAAACGCCAACGATATCAACCCCGCGCACCGCCACACGTTCGTGCGCTAGCAGTGTACTACCGAATTTGTAGGTTGCGGCGATTTCCACCCCATCCGGGTCGAAGTCTACCAAAGTAGCCACCCTTTCTACACCTTTCTTCTCCCAGAGCAGGAGTAAGAGCCTGCGGGTGTTTAAATCCGGGTATCCCTTCCCACAGAGCATGACCAAACCCTCTTGCATGATCCCCGAGTGGAGGGAACTCAGCTCTCGGAAGATGGTCTCTTTCTCGACGAGGAGGACGCTTCTCACGCCCGCCGCTAGTATTACGCCCTCGTGCGAGAATGAGGGCGGTATGAGCCCGCCGCCACTGCCACCCTCCCCGCCAAAGTAGGCTCCATCGATATGTATTTCCCCGTACACTAGTCCCTTCCCTGCGGCAGAGATGCCCAGGTCCTGCCTGGTCAGGCAGAACGTCGCGGCGAGGGAGTCGAGTAGGTGATCTACGTTGCGTTGGGAGCGGAAGAGGTTTGGATTGTGGTAGTATATTTGGCGCTTTGTTAGTGGGGGCGGTAAGGGGTATGAGGTGTAGGAATGGTGAGCATGCAGGATCGAGAGGAGTGTCAGGATGCAGGTGAACTGTCGGGGATTTCGGGGGAAGGTTGTATTGGTGAAATGCGAGGGGTGAGTTTGCGGGAGCGGGAGGATTGAGGAGGTGTGCGGGGAGAAGTAGGTTGTTTGTGGACGGCGGGAGTGGATGGGGATGTTCAGGGAGGAGGCGGGTGGGGTTTGTGTGAGGGTGGTGGTTAGAGAGGTAATAATGTTCTCGATGCGGGTAAGCACTAAGATGTTTTCTAGCGGAGGAGATGATGGAGGAGACAATAAGGGTAGTGTGAAAGATGAAGCATTGCTTTGGTCTGAAGGAAAGTCCCAGTCCGGTAATTGGTCCATGTCGAGCATATCTTCTTCCTTGTCTCCATGCCTAACCACCCAATCTTCCTCTATCCCCTCCATCCCGTCCAGCAATCCGACAAACTCGTCTTCGTCATCCATCAATAATTGTCACCGGGAAAATAGGAGAGCAAGGGAAGTAGTTGAATCAATCACCGAAAAACCTCTATTTTATACATCGAAAAAAGAAAACAAGACCTACACACTAAGCCACTAACTTAAACTCGCTAGAACCTCCAACCTCTATAAGTAATCTATACCCGGTGGGGTATGGCAACATCTCAAAAGAAGAAAAGGTATATATAAAGAACAGAAGGTAGAAAAGGAAGAAAATGCAATTCCCGTCACCGAAGGCGCCTGGTGGTTCTTGGGAGAGGAAAACAAAGGGGGCTCATTTCTCATTCAAAGAAGAAAAGGAAGGAAGGAGAAATAATAATAGAATAAAGAGAAAAAAAAGACCCTATCCACCCTCTAATCCACTAAAACTTCTAATTTTGCTGTTAAGCCTCCACCAACCTTTTGATTCTACAAAGAGGAAACTACTCGAATATCCAGAGCATAATTGGGGATTTAACGGAAGGACTTCTTCCACCAACCAGAGTTAAGCTTCTCGCTGAGTTGACGGTAGTAAGCCATCTCACCCCAACAATCACGACCCCACTCGCAACCGGCCATGTTAACAACGAAATCGCGGTCCTTCTCATCGTAAAAGATTCTCCTGTCATCGGGGGTCTCGGCGCAGGCCCCGGGCGGGAACGAGTTGATCATTCTTTGGGGGATAAAAGCGGTTCCGGTACGGATCCAGGGTTGATTGGTGTAGAGATATTCCTATGCAGCCAATTAGTTTCCCAGCCGCAAGTTATTAAAAAATCAGGAAACAAACCAGCGCATCCTGTTCCTTGTGCTCCCATTCCATGTGTTTTTGCTCATACCCGACAGGATCCCACCAGATATCCAAGAGTCTTTCACTCCACTCACTCCGACGCATTAGGAAGGAACCGAGATTGAAACCACCACAATCTTGAGGAATAATGAGGTTGATGCTTTCAGCCTCGTCATCACCAACGGGGCTAAGGGATACATCATCCAGATAGAAGAAATCGGATTTCGAGAAGGGATGGGTAATATTGAGTGGGTTGTAGATGTTAATATCCCTGTACGTAACATTTTGGATATGCTGGAAGATGTGGGAGTGCAGGGAAATTGATGGTTCCATGATGAAGGTATGCAGATCCATCCACCAAAACCTAGAAACCATCAGCTTAGCATATACGCTCCAAAACTCTACAAAATATGTGACCACCATGTTCAGGTATCTCCAGAAAATATCCATAAACCAGCGACTCGGAACAAAAAGGAAAATCCGGATGAATAAACTCACCATTCGGCTTTAGGATGTTGCCTCATAGTTTGCTTGATGACATCCACCTTCTCCCAGCTCTCTCTCCATTCGTGCGCATATCTCTTCTTGGTGCTCATATCCTTAATTTCCAAATGATATCCCCACCTCTCAGCATACGCCTTCTTATTCGCGATAGAGTCTCTCTCCACAGCCCACTCCTTCGCTCCTTTCCAGCTCATAACACCACCACCCTGATTTGCGGCCAAGATAATGACGATCTTCGAGCCTCCGGAAGCATATCGAATCTTGCTCGACACAGGGTTATGATGCAAATATGTGAACACAAAGATCACGAAAGCTCCAATCAGTAACAGAAACGTATTCAATTTGGACCTCTTTAACGAGAAGCAGCTCCGTAGCCTACCAGGAGGGAAATGCGTTGAAGGTGTGCCATACGAGGCAGAGTATGGCGGGGAAAACGGCGAGTAGGTTGGCAGCGAAGTTGATATCTTCCTCAAGTGCTTCCCGAGAAACTTCCTCGCAGGGGAGTAACCACCAATGTTTGCACTCCCGTTACTGATACCCTTTCGACCCAGCCACATTCCACCGCTGCTTGCTGAAGTAGGCGGCGAAGAGGGTTCAGAAGGCAAGGGCGAATGAGATCTTGATAGAGGTAAACCTGGGGTAGACGCCCGCGACCCGGCATATCCGTTACTATTGTCGCCATCGCTCCCCCAAAAGCTGCCACCGGCACCCATGAGGGGCGTATGAGGTATCGGGGGTAATGATGAATGGGTATCAGAATTGTTATTCAACGAGATACCAGACGATAGGTTGGCTCCTAGATTCCCGAGATTAGGTGGGCCGGCGTTGCTTCCAATAGTGGAGCGCCGGCGTGGGCGGTTTGTGGGAGCCACGGCCGCGGTTGAGGGGGGTGTAGGGTTTTATTCCTTTGTTCTAAGATCGAACGAGCCAACCGAAAGAAGGGAACGAACGAAAGGCTATACAAGCCAAGCGATTAGCCGATTTATTACGATTCTGTTACTTCCGTTTCCAGGAGGTCTTGCTGGCAACTGACCTCTTTCTCTGCAGGGTCGCCTCGTCCCACCGTAGAGGTGTGGCGGGATATTCGGATGAGGAGGTTCTGATGGAAGCTGGATGGATGATATATTCTATGCCAGTGGGAATGATATGCTGTGGATGAAGGCTTGCTTATCCTCTCTTCAGTAAATGCACGAGTACTTTACCGTGCAGATTGTAACACAGCACCGTATCCCGTTTTATTCCCGTCTGGCCACAGAAAAGCGGTTTACTGTGGGTATATCTTTTTCCTAGCTGTTCGTAAATAGGGCCGGGGCGGAGAGTCAAGACGAGGTCACGATGAATTGTACTAGGTATGCCTGGATCTGCTGCGGTCGAAACAATGGGTGGAATTAGAGAAAGAAGCTCCGACGGTGAGTGGAGAAGTACAAGATGGTAAGAGGTGACAGCAAGAAGGTGCAAAGGGGAGGGTGTAAAGGTATGATACTGTAGGTGATAGAGAAAGGAGCTATGGATCGTACCCGAAGAAGGGAAGAAAGGGTAGAAAAGTCTTGGAAGGAAAGGGTCCTGGCTGAAGCGGAAAATAATAGAAGGTGAAGGCTAAGCTTGAATTTTTTTTTTTTTTCGCCTCTCTTTGACCAAACCTTCCCCCCCGCTGATTCGCTCCGTGCACTTTTCTCCTAGTAGCCATCTAACCACTTCTGTACGCAGCCGGGGGAAGCCATACAGCTTAATTTCCATAGACGGAAATTATCACTGCGGTCTCATCCCTTAACTGGGGGGGCAAATATACGGCTGGGAGCCGTCTAAAGGTGCGATAAACCATCCACAAGGAAGAAGCCAGACCGATCTCCTATTATCCATTGTCAGATTTCATACCGCAACAACCATCTATGAACAAACAGCCAGACAGATGACAGATAGGGTCGGAAAGGGGAAAGGGGCGAGGAAAGTTAGACGCACAGCGCTCAAAAACAGGGTAGAACATCCAGCCCTCTTCCCCCCTTCAGCTCTCAGAGTGCTCGAGCATGAGACCGCGGGTACCGCTGTCAACGATGCAAGGGGGAATACGGTGCGGACGAGTACCGTACTTGAACCGCGCTCGTACCGTACTGTACCGGTACAGGTGTCTCATGCGGCGGCAGGTACTTTACTCGAGTAATCACTCCTTCGTCGAAAACCTTCACAATCAACATTCCACAATGCGGAATAGCAATGTATCCGAGTACAGTACTAGCAGGGCGCAATCCAAAATCTTACAGTTCCTTCCGCACCAGCACACATTTCAATAGATGCCCGCCACCTGAATATCTGATTCTTCTTTACAAGTATCTCTGAGCGGCAGAGGGCTGGCCAATCCAAGCTGGACGGAGCAGCGTGTGCCTACCACTATGGTGAAGCCAACCCATCTATTCCTGATCTACGCAAAACTCACCACTCCCGTCCTAGTGCAAGTCATATTGTACGAGTACAGTACCGGTACGGTACAAGTACTGCACGGGTACTTATACCGATGCTGCACTAGCAAGGTACTTTACTTGTAATATCACAAGGGAAAGCTTTTATCAAATAATAATAATAAGATTGGTGAGGGAAAGACAATGAGATAGCGGTAGCTTACCGGTGATACGAGGCACGCAAACGTTCCGAGTTGGCCTCATGCTCGATATGGTACAGTAGTCGGGTTAACCAACCCAAATGCACAAGTACCGTACTCGTACGAGAGAATACCGGTGCTTGAGCACGTAATTGCTGCCCATCATGGCTTCTTGTGCCCTAGGAACAATGAAACGATGATTACCAGACACAATGCTGTCCATCACGTTAGCCATTCTTTCTAGCGGAACGAGAATCGGTGGTTGATGATGCCTTTTTTTTTTCCAAGGACCCCAAAATTGGCTCTACTCGACAGTGCAGTATCGGTATCGGTATGAGCTAGCTCAGCGTGGGGGGAGGGGCACAATTTACAGGCAGCCGCACCCTTGCCCATGCCATATGGGAACATCCTTAATCACGATGATACCCTTGCCTCAAACTTATCTTTCTTCGCAGGTGAATTGTGACCACGAGGCTTTAAGGTTTAAGGTTGAATGTTGGCACATTCCTATTCCCTCCTTTTTTGGCGGCTCGAGAATTTCTATTTCCTGGGGAGAGAGATATTCCGGCTCGATGGAGATTCCAGGCCAATATACGAGTACTGTACTCTGCCCTGTGCAAGAGCATACGAGAGTGTCCATTTTTCCGAGGCGTTATCATAGTTGCGGTGGAGTCAGCGAGTAACTTACCGTACTTGTACCGGCACTATAATTGATTTGGGCTATCTTGACCTGAGAAATAAACGGTCGGTCCCAGTACAATGCTTGTACCCTCGAGTAAGTTAGGTGATGGGTGATTCGCAGACCTGCCCCTGGAAAGTCGGTCGGATGACGGTACCACACCCTAGTGGCAGAAGACTTTTTTCTCTCGTTACCAAGAATCCGGCCATTGCTAGATACTCCGAATCTACTCGTAGGATACCGGTAGATAGATACTTGCAGATATCTTGGTGGTTCCAGGTCCTACACCTCAAGCCAACCGCCACCAACCTTCACGATGGCGGAATACAGGTACAGTACGGTACTATACCGCACCGATATCGTGATCAGCCGCGACAAGTCACCATCTGTATCAATACGGTAGGCACGCCCCCTACACGCAAGCGGCCCTACCGGGGTCGGCGTGTCCGTCCGTCCATTCGTCTTCTGATCGCTGAAACGGAATACTGTAATGAGTCGCAATCTCCGTTCCGAGGTGATAATAGCATCTCACTCCGTGGCCACGCGCGCAGGAAGTTGGGGCAATCATTTCCCAGTAGTGATATTCCTGAAAACTAATCACGGCACTGGAATGTCGCTAGCCTTTTTTTTCTACCCTTCTATTTTTCCCTCTATTCCCATTCCCTTCCTTGCGAGGCCACCCAAACCCACATGCAAACTCCCAGTATACGGGGTGATACTACGATTGTACTGTACTCGAGTATATCGCAAAATATCTCCGACTGCTAGTACTACCGGTAGTACAAATTCTCTCTCTCCCTCCCTCCCGTCGTGGGCAGGAAAGCCTATACAATACCAGTCAATCCCGGGTCCTCCCTGCAGAACACTCCGGAATGGACGTTAGTGATGGGGAAGACGGGGGTTTGGAGTCCCCGTGCTCATTACCGTCACAGGTAAAAAGTGAAAGCTTTACCCCTGTCCATCCCATCACTACCATACGAGCTTAGCGACAAAAGAAACCCCCTACCGTATTTTACGCCAAAAATGTGCATTTTCGCTTCCAAGATTGCACTTGTATTGTGCTGTGCCGTACTGTACAGTACTAGCACTCGAGTAACTTCCATCCCCGAGTGATACCAGCAATGTTTTTTTTTTTTTTTCACCAACAGCTAAGAAAATAATACCCCAAATTTTCTAAGCTGGAGAACACTTTCCTAAATATAAACAAGATCTGGGTGTATTTATTGGTATTTTTCACATTTTTCCTTTTGAAAGTCTTCGTGGGATACCGGTACCGGTATTAGGCGGAGAAAATGCGTGGTTTATCGTGGGGCCACGAGTAAACAAGGCACTGTACTCGTACTTGCCCTAGGGAAGAAGTATTCGAAAATACGAGTCGTGAGCTTGTCCGTGCATTCATACGCGCAAGGGCACTCTGCCATATAATTATTTTGCGAACCCCTGTTTCCAAATACTTCTTGCCCGGGACAAGTACAGTACAAGTATAGTAAGCATGGTTTCAACACAATAGCTTGGCAGGATGGCAACCCAGATATGTTCTTGAAAGAGGTTTATTGGCAAATTTTAAGCGATAGGCTACAGGCTACCGTATCTGTGTAATCATTTTTTGACTTTCTAAAATTTAGCGGAGTTTCTAGTTTACCCTATCGTATCGGACTTACATCAGCACGATTGCTTGTTACAGTCTCTGATGGGGCCTTGACGAATATCAGCCGGTGACGAACAGGGACAAGTATCGGTAACGGCTATTTTTTTGTTACCCTACCGTACAGTACTTCGCCAATGCATTTTTTCGCTTGACTGGTACTGTACGAGTACTGTACCCCTACCCGTCACCGCCTGATATTCGTCAAGGCCCCATGAGAGAGACTGTACTCGAGTATAGATTTATTCCTGTACAAGTCTCAGGGTGCGAACTGGCACAATGGGTACGAGTAAACGCTGACCGGTATTCTAAGGAGCGTCCGTAATAGATTGAAAAGGCTGCCCCATCGTAGCCTACGAGTAAAACGCTTGACACGGGAGAGCGTCCTGCATGCGGCAGCTGAAAGGGTGATCGACGGGTCCGAACCCAAAAATAGATCTCTAACGCGAGTTCAAACTTCGTCGGTAAACTGCAGCAACATTGTCGGACCGCGTGCTAAGGTGTAACCCGGCGTTGGAACGACGCGGACAAGCAAGCGAGGGAGGAGGGGGAGGTTTTTTTTTAAAAGGACCTTTTTTTATTTTTTTTTGCTCTTATGCATTTTTCTGGGTGCTTGTATGATACTCGGGTATCGTGCTCGCAATGTTGTAACGAAGTAGAGGTTAGTTCAAAAAATGATCAAAGGGGCTGGAACGCGCTTTTTCGAACCGGGGGGTTATAAGAATCCGGTAGTAGAACCGCTTCTAACAAAACAATAAACGGTAAAACAGGTAGGATTATTGCCTTTGGTATATAGATTCTTTGGTAATTTACTCCTCTCTCCCTGCTTCTAAGCAATGGGTGGCAGGTGGTTCCTGCTATTTTTGCTTGCCAAAGCTTTGAAGAACCCTTCCTTCTAGAGTATCCCCGTTTTCAGAAGCCCCGATTCAAACGCCTCCCCTTCCACCCCCCGGGCCCGATTACCAAAGGCCTTCTTTGGAACATTGCACGGTATGAGTATGTATGATACTATCATATTGTAGTACAGTGCCGGTACCGTGCTCGTGCTGTGTTGGAGGCCCGCACGCAGTGTTGGATATCGGGGGCATGCCGGAGAATGGTCATGGCCTAGATCACCCTGCCCTACTGGTTGCCATGGTGGAGCGGGCTTCCATCTTTTCCCCTCTCCTGAGCACACACATGGAAATGATCGTCTCTTTCATCTTTTGATAATCGATCTGCTTGATTCTAGTGTGAATCTTATCCCGCTCTACCCCTCCGAACCTGAACACCACCATCCCTCCTTATTTACTGAAAGTTTTACTGATTGGCCATTAAGGTGGGGAGGTCCGGAGGCTTCCAACTCGGAAATCTCGTCGAATGCGTCAATCCCGATCTTGCACGGTTGGAGGATGAAATCCCTTCGTTTGTATTGATGGAGCTATGGTCGAGACCGCCTTCCACCCAAGAGAATAGCGTCTCCTATTCAAGCAAATGCCCCGAAAAGGCTACGAGTGCAAATGATAGCTACCGGTATGCCCAAATGGAAAACTGGATCAAAATTCTGATCGTTTTTTTCTTTTTTCGGATTTGGAACGGCAGGGTTAGGGTTTACATCGGGCAGTTTGCCAATGAATTCTTGGTTTCTGGGCTGCTCCGCTCGCATCGGTGCCTACAGCTCTTTTTACAGAGCCCTAGTATACGACATCTCTCCGTAAGAGACGGGGATAGGGATCACATGGAAAAAGTCGTTGGAAAGTTCGTATGTATGATAGAACTTGGAGCAAAAAAATCGAGCCCAAATCTAGAGGTTCGCACCAAATCCGAGCTCAAGGAGTCAAGGTGCCTAAACGAGCTTGAGATCGCAATATGCAAAGGGTGATAGTGACGACGTTTTTTCCTTCTCCCCCCCGGCCCCCTGATGACGTTTTTTTCTTTTCTTTAGCCCTTATTGTTTTTGCTTTAATATTTAAGGTATCATACGAGTGCTCGAGTACTGTACAGTACTCGTACAAAATCTTCACTGCCCTGGATCTATTGCCTACCTGTCTTTGCGCTTACTGTAATTAATAAACCAAATGCATAGTTCTATTCTCACTCACTTATCATTTCCACTATTCTTGTTTTTTCAGTACTGTACTGTACACTAATCCAGTGTTGTTGTCATCCGTGCCTTCTTCTCCTCTTTTGTCACTACCCTGAAGAACTGTTTCACGCGCCTGGCACCGTACCTCATGCTTTTCCTTCCTTCCTTTATGGGTGCTGTGCGTTATAGCAAACTATTGACCAAAACCCCCCTCCACAAGTCAAACAAGTGAACCTTCACTCCACCAGCTAAAGAAGTAAGATCTATCATCGATTTTGTACCATTACGGTATCTAAAGATGTGAGGCCTCACGGGTACCTGTACCGTACTTGGACAAGTGCCGTCTCCGATCGAACTGCACTTTGTGTGTCGCTTCGCTTTCAGGAACCGGAAAAGGGGTACGGTGTGTGTGAGATCCCCTTCTTGAAACGAGGATGTTGGACCTGGGGGTTTGGGATCGACACCTCTGGCGCTTACAGTGGGGAGAGTGGTGGAAGGTTTCGCTTCGAGTTATCTGTGGACTTTTCGGCCCTTGGAGCGATCTCTATGAATAGTCGGAATTCAAACTGTAACTGGCCTGGTTATCGTCGGTACCATACAGGTACCCATTGTACTTGTACTGTATCGTACTACCGGCAGTACTATCTTCAGGGACCCCATTACTACTGAATTTAACCAAGTTGAACTGGTTGTGTGTGTGTGCGGCGGTTCTGTCGTTCACTGATCACTCAACCAACCGTTGGCAGCCTATCATCGAACAGCCGCCCCCTGGGAATTTGGGGGGATGCACGACAGCCAATACCGGTATTCTGCTTGTTACAGAGTTTGCCGAGTGAATAGCGCTGGAGGAGGGGCTTTTTCCCCCGTGAGCTGGGTTTGGGTGTACCGGTATTCTGATTCTTTGGTTGGCTGGCCTGACCTTGTCTAGGACGAATCATTGTTTCCTGAATGGCAGCTCAGGTTTCTTGCTGCCACCACTGGGGACCACGCGCCTCTTGCACTGGCCGAGTGGACGTGCATTGCTCTGCCTCAATCTCCAGCTTTCTCTCTCGCCTTACTTTCCTTCCTTCTGTTCTCCTTCTTTCCTTTCATCTCCCCTTCTTGATTTGGCGGGGCCATCGTTTTTTATTTTCATCTTTTTATTTTTTATTTTCATTCTTTTAATTCATCACATCTGTCTCAGGAGACGGAAGACGACAAACAGCCTTTTTTCCAACAAAAACAACCCACGAGATAGAAAATAAACAATTTGGGTTATAATTTTGGCAGCGCAGGCCTACTGCAAAGTTTGTTTCGTTCCAAACATAAAGTGTTTTGGAGGGTTAAAGCGGCTTACTATCGCATGGCTTATACGGGTCTTATACTCCCACCTCACCTTCCGTATTAACCTAACCGTTGTCAAATTTCCCTTCCATCTTTGGATCTCGTGCTTTTGGATATACTGCTTGGTCGAGAATATTCGACATATTCTGTCCTGTCCCTTCTCCCCCATATCCCCTCCATCATCGTCGACTACTACTGCTACTGGATAAGCAAGTGAGAGTAAGGAGCCATTACCTTTCCCATAGCCCCCCCCCCCCCTAGCATCGTTATCTGGACCCTATGGTGGGTTGAGCGGTGGTTAACAGAGTCCACAGAAATACCATATGAAAATGACACCACCATTCCTTACAATTGATCCTCGAACGTCGCCGATAACCTTGTCGCCGTTCCCTTCACCAAGGATATCACCAAGGTCGGATGCGGGCGACTTGGGGCCAAGGCAGAGTGGGGAGGACCTAGTGTCTCCTTTAACACCGAATGACTACTCGAGGCTTTCGGGCTTCCCTCAGCTGTCGAGCTTTGACTTTGCCTTTGACGACCGGAGTAGTTTGAATAATCCACCATCGCCTTCGGGGCCACGAAGGCCTTCAGTAACCGCTTCAGTAGAACAGTTGGTGCGACCCGCATCGGTAGCTCAGAATTCATCATCAGCGGCGGTGGTAATGCCTACGCCGCTGCCCCAATTATCAATCGTTGTACCGTCAAATGCAGTAGCAGGAGGAGTTCACAGGCCAGTTGCGGCAACAGCCGAAGATGCGGAAGCTCCACCTCCATACTCCAGATACGCCGGTGCATCGCAACCGCCCGCGGTCCCAGGTCTCGCGTGGGGGGGCGCGACTGCCAGGGTCGCCGGGGTTCAGAATGTGCCACCTATGGTGCCAGCAGCTATATACACTTGTGGACATCAGGGATTTACGTCCACGGCCGGTGCGCCGGTCAATGATAACCACCGAAGACAGAGTGGGCAGAGGGGATTGCATGCGTTGGCTTTGGCTGGTCAATCGCAGCTGCAACAGGGTGGGAAGTTTAGTAGGCAGGATAGCTGGAGAGAAAAGATCACGGCGGGGTACTGGGAGACCGCGGTTGAAGTGGAGACTGGGAATGAGAATAAGAGGCTTACAAGGAAAGGGCGGAGATGCATATTTACGGCCACGGGTCTGATTCTCCTGGTCATCGTCATAGTAGCAATTGTAGTTGGCGTCGTGACAACTCGCAAGGGTAAGGATGATTCGGACGGCGATGACGATGTGTCGAAAGAATCAACAAATGTGGAGTCCTGGTTTCCAGAGCTGCGCGAGGGTTTGCACGTCGTCAAGCCTCAGAATGAACCCAGAAGGCTCAGTTCGTGCGTTTCCCCATCGTCACTGTGGAGCTGCAGCTTGCCCGGGGATTCACTATTCCCTAGGGTTACCTCGCGATCGCCTTCGCACCGCGCCGCTCTGCCGGAATTCCGCTTCATAATCAACATCCGGAACGGGACTGAATCCGGCTCGGACCCGCGCGAGAAGACGCCGGATGCAACAGACTACGACAATGTGGCAGAGAGAGATGGCGTGCAGACGCGCGAGGGGACAAAGTACTATATATCACTGGTGACGCGGGACTCAAGTTCCACAGACCGGAATGCGGAGACAACGAATAATATGTCTTCACCCGCGTCTTCACCCGCCCCATCGAGAACGGCGGGAAGAAGCGTCACCTCTGAGGCCCTAAGGAAGAGGGGACTCCGCTTCAAGCGCCAGGACCCCCCCACGCCAGCGAATATGTTCCCGGAGACCGTCAAGGACCAGCCGCTCCTGTTTTTTGATAGAGGGTTGGAGACGGAGCATTACGGATTTCACATGTACTACACCAAGACCATCCGCGTTACCTCGCCGACTGAATCTTCGGAGCTCGATCCGGAGGGCGGACTATCTTCGGACAAGGGGGGCACGGTCGTCAAATGGGAGCGAACGAGATTTAAGGTCGTCATCTGGACGCAGAAGCGCTCGGACGGAAGGGTAGAGCCTGTCGATCCTCGAGGACGCCCAGCTCGGGCTTCGGTCGATGCGGATAATCTTCCGAGCGTTGTTAGTATTGTCCAGGACCGGTACGGTGATAAAGGACTTATAAAATACGATCCGGACAACACTGTCCAGGAGGAATCTGGAGAGGATAAAAGATGTTTGTGCGAATGGAAGAATTAGAGGGCGGAGGGTTGAAGCAATAGTTCCCTCTTTGTCTACTCCCATAAACTTGAGCCGTTCAAATGAAGGGGATCTATCTAGTCACGTACATAACCTTCGCATTTATATTTTTCCTTTCTCCACTTCATTGTCCTCGCCCTATTGTCTTCTTCACTTTCAAGCCAGTTTTCATTATTCTTTTCGCGTGCTGCTGTTATTGTTTGCTTGATTATTCGTTTGGCTGCTTTCTTCCCAGGACCCGGGCGAAACCGAGGCGTTATTGTTTTTTCTGCATGTTTTCTCATTTTTTCATTCATCACAATTGCCCAACCATCTAAGAGCGAGACGGGAGACGGGGATTTGTATATTATATGTATGTATGTATGTTTGTATGTATGTAGTATGTATTCTACGGCATAATTATTTAGGGATGAGAAGAATGAGAAGAAGGCGTCTGTTCTGGCTATGGCATGAGAGCATGATATATCAAGCGCTGTGATGTTATGGGGGGCGGTACTAGCATTTCTACCCCCCCCTTTTTTTGGTCAAATCCTTTTAACTATTAAAGGGCACATACAGCACAATCTGTGTATTTGGCCGGCTAGATCACGACATGATAACCTAAAGCGCACGCATCCTACCGTTGTCCAATGCCTTCAATCCTATCGCCCCTCCGGTCTGGAACCAACCGCACAATCCTCCCCTAAAATCGAGGGAGGTAGGCGGAAGTGGAAAACGCCGCCAGTAGACACCAACAAGGGATGAAAAAAAAAAAATGCTAATAACCGATAATCCCTATTTCCATTTCCATCGCCCCGGTCGGGGGATGATGGATAACCTTGACCTTGTTTTGGGGATGATAAGTGTGGGTCTTTTGATCTCCCATGTTAGGATATGATACTTGGATGCAGCAGGCGATGATAATTGGCATGAGGGCGGTATCAGACTGCGGTATTGTCATACTCATGATAACTCACTCGTGGAGAAGGCGTGTGGTTTGGTCTTGGCGGTGGGTAGTGTGATAGGGACAACGCACGCTTGTTCCTGACTTTGTATTTTTTTTCTTTTTTCCGGGTGTCGTCCGCCGTTGTTACGATCGTAGCATCCCACGGTCGTACTTTACCAGAAACCCTCTTCCACGACCACGCCATCACCACCACCCACCACCACCATAACAACAACAACCGCAATGTCTCTCGATAAGCAAGCTGCCGCCTTCACCCGCTCCGTGCAAGCCCAAGCGGGCCTAACCGGCCAACGCCGCACGGTAGCGGCCCCCCAGCTCGCCGCCACCACCACCGCGACGCCTCAGACCACGCTGAAGCGCAAAAAGGTCGTCGACCGCAGCAAGCCCGCGCCCGCGCCCATAGTCTACAGCCAGCCGACGGACACCTCACTGATGGGACAGCACATCCTGACGCAGGTCCACCACGCCGTCCAGTTCCTCAAATCGCGCGAGAGCCCGCAAACGATGCAGCAGATAGCCAGTTACCTCTCCATAAACATGACACCCTCCCTCCTGGAGATCCTGAAGCGCAACGAGCGCATAACCTACGACGCCTCGGCCGACACCTTCGAGTTCAAGCCCATACACAACATCCGCAGCGCGCACGCCCTCCTCGCCTTCCTGCAGCAGCAGACGACGGCGCAGGGACTCAGCGTTAAGGAGTTGAAGGACGGGTGGGCCGGGGCCATCGACACCATCGCCGACCTGGAGGAGCGCTCCGAGATCCTGGTCACCAGGACCAAGAAGGATAATCAGCCTAGGATGGTTTGGATCAATGATCGGACGCTGGACGTCGCCGTCGAGGAGGAGTTCAGGAACATATGGCATAAGGTCGTCATCCCCGCGCCCGCCGAGTTGCCGGGGGAGTTGGAGAGGGCCGGTTTGAAGCCCACCAGCGTCGATCCAGCTACCGTCAAGAAGGACGTTAAGGCGGCGCAGAAGGGGAGGAAGAGGGCCGTCAATCGTAGGGTCAAGATCAGCAATACCCATATGAATGGGATTTTGAAGGATTCGAAGGATTTGAAGAGCTCCGGGTGGAAAAAATGATGTAGAGCCGGTTTATTTCTCTCTCTTTTTTTTTTTTTTCTTTCTCATGGCTGGAGGGGGGATTGTAGAGGGGTGGAAGGGGGCGGGGATTCGGCGTTATCATTGCTATTATCACTTTTTCTCTCGGTGCTATCACTGCTACCGGGTTCCTCTTCTACCGGCACTGTACCGTACTGTACTGTACTCAAACTTTATGTCTAATCTTCACCATAACATCCATCCTAAAAAACCAAAGCAAAAACAATTTATCGAATACAATCTCTCCTCCACCCAACCCCCCCAAACCATAGTTATGCCCCACACAGCCTTACCACGGAGCACGTGAAACGCGGGATGCGGGGTAATGGGGGAAAAAAAAAAACCCCCTTTTCGTAGGGGGAAAGGTGGATGAGGAGGAGTTTGTTTTGTAGTGGCGGGTGTGATGGATGGGCTTTATTCGAGCGGCGTTGGATCATCGTTCGCGGTTTAATGAGAATTCTTTGCACTAGTGGAACGGGGAAATAAAACGGACAAACTCTCGGTCGATCGATCGGGCGAGAAGTCTCCATCACTTGACTGTACGGTACTTTCGCACCACGCTTGAGTTCCTGCTTGATATAACCTACTTAGTTGCTCAATAACTGATACTCTACTTGATATAATTCACAATCAATCGCAAACTTTTTAATCCAATACCATCCTATCCCATCCCATTCGATTCAATTCAACACGGCCTAGATTGCTTTTCCGGCTTCTCCCCATTCCGACGCCCCCCCCCCGTTTATTTGGTAGATAGAGTAGAATAGACAGAAGCAAAAAATGAAGTGGAAAGAGAAGGGGAAAAAAAAAAAATCAACAGGTGGAAAGCGGGGAATAGCAACGGCTTTTCGTCGGTGCCAGAAGAAATGAAGAGGGGGGTGGGGAGTTGGAATCAAAGGAAGCGGTGGTGGGGGAAAGCAGAAAAAGAGCACATGATGAAGGGAGGGGGAGGCGAAGAGACGAGCGGGGGAAAGGGGAAGGGAAAAGGGGGGGAGGGGGCGAGAAGGGAAGAAAAAGTAAGATAAAAAAGTAAAGGCAAAGTGTATGACATTTAAACCGTCCACCAAACTTTATTTCCATTTTTTGTCCATTTTTTTCCTTCCCACTTTCCTCTCCCATTTCCTCTCCATTCTCCCTCACTTCCCTCCTCCCATCTATTTCCCATTTCCCTCGTAGGGTAATTCTATCTCCCGACGACCCCTCCTCTTTGCCCCACGCCCTCAAAAAGTCTCATACGACCCTGGATCCCATCTCCCCCAGCGATAGTATCCCCAAACTCCACACCCACGCCCAACACACCTCCAGTCTGCATCTGCTGCGGGACCAACCTCTTCTGCTCCTCGTGCAGCCGTTCCAGCGGGGTGGGTAAGATTCTATACTTTTCCCACTCGATTGGTGGGCACTTGTATATTTCCTGTGGTTTCGGCAAGCGTACTCCGGATGGCGAGGTTGGAGTTGGAGAGGTGGGGGAGGTGGGGGAGGGGGGCGATTTCAGCGATAGGGCGTTCATGAATTCGACGGGAGCGTCTAGAGCTTCGGTTCTCAGCTGCTCGAGGATCTGGATGTCTCGTTTTGCGCGCTCACGTTGGAGGATGAGAAGCCGGAGGGCTGAGCTCAACGCGATCGAGTCGGTGTTTTTGTTCGTCTCCGGCTTGAGAGTTGGGGATCTAGGCGAGGGGGCGCGGGAGGGCGATGTGCTGGTGGGGGAAGGGGTGGTGGCGGTGGTAGCGATAGTGGAGCCGGAGAAGTGAGGTGGTGGAGAGCGGGGGGGGTTCGTAAATCCTATCGGAGCCATAGGAGGGGAGGGGGGTGATTGCGGGGACGGTGTGGATAGTGGCGAATAGACGGGAGATGGATCGATATCGTGATCTTCTGATTGTCGGGGTGGAGTGTGCGTTTGAGCGGCAGGCGGGGGCGGACAAGTGGGGAGGCGCATCTTTGATTATTTTTTTTCCCTCTCCTTCTTTCCTCCTTTTGGCAGCACCTGTTGTGCTCGTTCGTTTAAGAAAGGTAGATGGTCCGTGCGTGACTCCCGCTGCTAACAAGGGTTTGGCGTATGTGTGCGTGTGTGTGTGTGTGTGTGCGTGTATGTGGGTGTGCGCGTGTATAGGTACTTGTATTGGAGTCACGGTGCGAGAATGGCGGTTGTGGGGTTTTTAGTTTTTTGACTCTTTTTTTTAATTTTTTTTATTTTATTTTTTTGTTTTCTTCTCTCGAATTTTTTTTTTGGTGGTTGTCGCTGTCGTTTTCGATTTTTGCCCTAGGCGATGGATGAGAGTGAGGGGATGTGTAGGGTTGTTGTGCTAAGCACGGAAGGGTAAGTTTAAAGGTGTGAGAGAGAGGACCCGTTTTATCTATTGTTGTTTGTTGCTGCCCTATTCCGATTCCTCTACGTGGTTGTGAAACTGCTTGCTAAGGGGGAGAGGAAGAGGAGGGAAAGGAGAAGATTATGACGCGAGTATTTGTCTTGGCGGGAGGGATCGCCTATCACCGAATATATTAGTCCCGAGAGATTGAGGGAAAAAAAAGGAAAAGAAGGAAAAAAAGAAAAGAGAAAAGAAAAAAGGCCGTATTTGCTAGTAAATTTATTGGTTTTCGATACCGAGAATTCATTTGTTTGAACGACCTTTTTTTTTTTTTTTTTTTTTTTTT
>QLOI01000211.1:8771-40662 GCA_003313605.1 Tuber umbilicatum | reverse complement strand
TTTTTTTTCTTTTTTCTTTTCTCCTTTTAGGCCGGAGGGGAAGGGGAGGGGGACTGGAGGCCCAGTGGAGGGTGGAGGAGGGAGAGAGAGGGAAAGAAATAAATTTCTACTATCGGTTGGCTGCTCTTTCAACCGGTTAGGATATGTTACCGCATCCTACCGGTTTCGGTATCACCACGATAAATGGGAACGCACTGATGGGCAAAAAAATAAATAAATAAATAAAAAAATAAAAAAAAACACTGAAGAAGGAAACAACGAATAATGGAATGTTGAGGGAGGATGGACCAGAAGTCGACCCCTGCATCCCATTCTGAACCATGGGTAAACAAACGTTCGTGCAATGTTTACATCTCATGTTCGTCCGACCTTTATTTATTTCCCTCTACTTTCCTCACTTCGCTGAGCGGTAGCGTTATCTTTCAACTCTCCTTTCCTCTCCCATTTCTCCTATATAATATATGTTATCCTGACACTCGATCCCCCGCACCCAAACGAGGACCCAGAAGTACTGTACTGTACCGTAAGCGGATGACTAACCGAGAATTTCCCCAAGTTTGACTCATTGGGTCCCCTTTTTTTTCGTGGATAACACTGGATGTCTCGAGCACTTTCATGGTTCAAGGCTCCCCCCTTAACGGTTCAACCCAAAAGAGGTCTCACCTTCACTGTACCATATCATACCGGCACGGTACGGTGCTCGCACAATACCGGTAAACGTTCAGATCAATTTCCCCTCCCTCCTTCTGTCGTTTCTCTGTCCTATTCCTGAACCGTTCACGTCCGGGTTCCTGGAACCTGCTCAGCCCGAAGGAAGGACTAGGGGGGTGCCCGTGTTAGTGAAGAAAAGGAGCTTGTCGGTGTCAACCATATTGGTGTGGCTACGGCTCCTCAATTATCCCTATTCACCTCGATCCGGTCCTCCACCTGCTGCGTTACCGGTGCTTGGGTGCTACTGGCTATCACATTACCAAGTGCTGGTATCAAGCCTCTGGGAAGGGATTGCTGGTACAAGTACTAGTACATGCTTTTTGGGGGAGACTTGAAGCATTTCTAAGGATTGTGTGGGGGGGGATACAGGATACCGTGCTGTGTAGAGTGGGTATGAACCACCTTTTTTTTCTTTTTTCTTTTTTCCCTCTCTTTCTAAATAAATCATTTATTTTCTAAAAACCTTTTCGCTGCTGCCTTGTCCTTGTCCATGTCCATGTCAGTCTTCCTCCTCCCGATCTTTATAATACCCCCTTCCTGAAGTTTGCCCTCTTCATCTTCATTCTCTCCTCGATTTAGCTAGGCAGACTCCTCGAGCTCAGCGAACAGCGACGGTCTGGCTCAAAATTTATGCAGGGGGAACGGAGGAAGGAAAGATATAGAAGAAAAAAAAAAGAAAAGAGAAGTGATAGAGACTGCCATCCTACAATCGAATCGGTAGAGGGGAGCACACACCAAGCTTTCTTCCCCCCCTTTGTCATATTACCGTATTACTCCCTTTCGATTTTAACCGTTCGCCCTGTTTCTGTCTGTCTCGCGTCTCATCTCATCGCCGCCGACGCAGCTTTCCTTCGTTCCCCACCTCGTTTCCTCCCGATCCATACCACCCACTAGGATCCCAAGGCTTTTTTCTTTTGCTCTCAGAAAACCACTTTACGCGTGGACACGTGAGGTGGTGTCCTGGAGCTACGCGTTCTCCTTTTGAGTTTTTTTTTGTTTTATTTCGCCCTTCCCACTTTTCCCACACTTGCTTGCGCTTCCCCCTGCAGGCTCCCCCATCCGTCATCTGCCCGGCCCTCGGCTGCATCCTCTTAGGCTGCTCCCCTTCTTCTCCTTGCCCCGCTGCTTCCTCTTTCTCTCACACACCCTCCAATATACACCTTGGAATATTCTCTCATTACATTTCACCAAACAAGAGCTAGGCAGAGCGGAGGAAGGAAGAATTAAGGAAGAGAAAGAACAAGAGAGCAGCAACACGAAGGGCCGCACCCTCGCCAATAAAGACGTCGCGATTTGATCTTTCCCTTTTCACCCAGTCTTTCAGTGACCTTTGTGAGGCGAGCCGACAACTTATTGCGCGGCTATCTTTGACTCTTTAATATAGGCTCCAAAAGGTCTATCTGTTGGACAAGAGAACGCACAATCCATTCGCACGTCTTCGCCCAAGCTTCCCAGGCAACTACCTCGACGGTTAAAGAACTCCGCTCTACCAATCCACTTTCCTCCAGATCTTGACGCAAGGCTGGCCATTGCGTGGAGCTCTCCGCCAGTTCTCACCGAGGCCTCCTGCCGTCCACAGATATTCCAATTCAGACTCAATTCCCGCCCTGACTGAACGAGGTCTACGCACAATTGTCGGGTCGGAGCCGCCTTGGAATTCGGAGGGGTAAAATATATCCGCAGAGTAAGATTCCATCATTATCTTGGTCTATTTGTTAGAGTCACCTTGCCCTCCATCCTCTTGCCTATTGGCGCATTGGCGCATTGCCCACACCACTTTTCTTCAACCCCCCCTCTTGTCACCACTACAAATACCCCTCATACCCCCCGTCCCCCCGCCCCCGCTATCTACTCGGTCTTCTAATCGCATCGTGTTTTGCGAGCACAAATCTTCAATTGTGGTCACTGTTGCGGTTTGCCCTTCGAAAAACTTTGAGTAGGAACTGATCCCGTCATAATTCCTACGGAATTCAGGAAATGTCAGCGATGGATGAAGAAGCTACTCAGCCCGCTACCCAACCGCTTCCTGTCCACAATGGAGTCGCACCCTCGACTGTTCACGGCAATTACCTCGCGGGCGTCCTTTGCCTACTTCATCCGAGCTCACCCGCCGCCTATTCCATTGTCGAGAAGACAGCCAGGGTAGACCCAGGTGTCGTCCTACGAATCCCAGCTGCCCAGGTTGGCCGTCAATCGACAACGCCCGAGCCTGGTCAGCACGAGGAGGATGAGGAGGATGAAGAAGAGCAACAAACCCAGCTTGCCCCCAATCAGCAAGGCGAGCCTGAGGTCTCGGGGCTAGATATCGCTCTTCGACTCTCCCCGGGCCCCAAGGATCCCGAACTCGGTTTTGTTTTTGGGAGAAATCCGGCTCGTTGTGACGTTGTTTTTACGGAATCTAACAAGAGTCGACGGATCTCTAATCTGCACTTTCGGATATATCAGAACGCTCAAGGCGTGCTGATGTTGCATGACTCTTCGACTAATGGGACTTGGGTCGATAACGTCAAACTCGGTGGCCTAGGAGTGGATGGCGGAAAGAGTACAGACAACCAACGTGCTCTATTTGCAGGAAGCGTGATTCACCTTGCCCCTGGCCCAAAGCTCTTGAGGTTCATCGTTCGGATTCCGACCCAAGATGGTACTAGGCTGGCATCAGAAAGAGTTCC
This sequence comes from Tuber umbilicatum, assembly GCA_003313605.1. NCBI lineage: Eukaryota > Fungi > Ascomycota > Pezizomycetes > Pezizales > Tuberaceae > Tuber > Tuber umbilicatum. Next base: position 37,282 of record QLOI01000211.1, on the reverse strand, counting down.
CAGCCCCGGGAACGAATCCAATATCGGGAATGTTGGCATTGATCCAGGAACGCCACCCCCTTTTCCACCTCCTAGGCTTGTTCCGAAACGCTCGCCTGTCCGCCCTCACGCTGCGGATTTGCGAGATCCCTTTGGTGTTCAGGGAAAGGGTCGCCATACGGCGAAGGCTGTGAAGTATAACGAAGGATGGGATGGTGGAGAAAAGTACAAATTCGAAGGCATTATCGGAAAGGGTGCCTTTGCCACTGTCAGGAGAGCCATCGACAGACGAACAGGTGATGCCTATGCTGTAAAATCGATCCAGAAGCGAGCATTTGCCCAGAGCAGTGATAGACAACTTGGGGTGCGAAAGGAAGTTGAGATTCTCGAAAAACTAAACCATGTGAGTACCTTATGTATTGACGGTGATGGGGAACAACTTTTAATCCTTCGTGCTAGCCCAATATTGTTTCGTATATCGATTGCCATGAAGATCGCTCCCACATTTATATCTTCATGGAGCTCATAAAAGGGGGTGATTTGAGTGAATATCTTGGGAGACACGGAGCACTTCCCGAGACTATGGTTCAGGAAGTTTCACGTCAGGTGTTGCGTGGAATAGAGTACGTCCATAGCATGGGGATCTCCCATCGTGATCTTAAACCAGACAACATCCTTCTTGCCTGCGATGACCCTATCCAGGTCAAGATATCGGATTTCGGACTTGCCAAAATGGTCCAGAACGAGGACACATTCCTCAAGACATTCTGTGGTACAATGTTGTTTCTTGCCCCTGAAGTTTTCCCAGGCTATGCAAGTGCCCTCGTCGAGGGAGCCGGCAGTATGAAGAGAAAGCGTAATCCGAGGGAGGAAGCTGGCCGTGAAGACGGCCGAGGAGCCAGGCAGAGAAGGAGATATAACCAGGCCGTCGATATGTGGAGTTTCGGTTGTGTAATCTTCATGTTGCTTACGGGGGGTGCTCCATTCCAGGGCAAGAACCAAGACGACATGTTGAGGATTATTCTTTCCGGTAAATTCGATGTGACTCCTCTCGAGAAGCGTCTGGGAGCTCGCTCCCATCAAGCAAAGGACTTTATCGGGCGACTTTTGCAAGTTGAGCCAGGAATGAGGATGATGGAGACTGAAGCGTTGAGACACCCCTGGCTCGCAGACGGGAGCGAGGAACAATTGAGTATGGAAGTTCAAGAAGAGGATGGGGATGAAGGGCTGGACGAGGGGGATGACGAGGAAGCCAACGCCATCAGCAGCTTCGAAAAGGTTGAGAAGCAACAGGAGAAGTGGATGATGGTCCAAGGACCCGATGCCAGACCTAAATTCACAGCGAGCCCCGGCAGGCTTGAGCAAGAGGAGCTCAGTGATAATGAAGAGGAAGACAGCGATGGCGAGGAGATCGAGACACCTAAGCGCGAAGAACTTCAGGACGTGCAGCTCCGCAAGGCTGTCACTGGCCTAAGTTTCAAGGGTGATATACACATACCTGCTGTCAGGTTCGATAGCGGGAGCTCCGAGGGATCCTTCGCATCACTTGGAGACGCAGAGTCTAATCGCGGATCACGCAGGATGTTTCGCCCCCCTCCAGGTATCTCTATTCAAGGGAGCTCGGGCGTATTTCCGGACCATGGATTCTCCGCGTTCTCGGACGGCAATGACAGTTCGGGAAATGGCCGACAGGTAGAAGAGGGATTTGTCCCCTCCTCACAGACGCACGAACCATTCGAATATGATGAACTCCGCGTTGTCAAGCCACGCGAAGGTGCTCGTTCAGGTTCTATCAGTCGAAGCGTCAGTGGCGGTTCTCTTAGTGGTGCTGAAGCAATGGTTGGAAAACTCAAAGTCCATTCACCCTCCCCGAAGGACACCCCTTCCCCCACCGACGGGGAATTCCAGCATCAAAACCAAATGACACCGCTGGCAGTTAACAGGAACCTGAATGGCGATAGCAATAGCAGGGACAGTAGTCCTACCCCGACCGCTGCCCGCCAAATTACCCCGACCCCACATCAACGCTCCCACCGCACAAGCCCGCAACCCGACTCGTTCGAATCCCAGGCGGCAGTAGAATACTACACTCCTGCCTCCCTCTTCGGCTCCAATATCCCCCCGCNNNGCCACTCCCTCGGCTATACCCGCAGATGAGAACCTGCCCCCCACCCAGCCCACAAACTTTGATCACCATCACAACCGTCAATTTGCCGTCCCAACAACCCCCTGGGGCCGCCTAGTCCCCATGCCCGGCTCGATCCCACACTCAACCATCTCCTTGAATAGACACCAAATTAGCATCGGCCGCTCCGCAAACTGCACGCACACTGAATCTGACATACGCATATCGAAATACCACATAGCCTTCCAGCTCACGTCCCCGGACTGCGACATGGACGAGGACAATTTCCAGCCAGCGAATAACATGATCGCCTGGTACTCCGTCAAGGGCACCAACGGCGTCATCCTGAACGGGAAGAAGAAGCATAAGGGCCGGATCGGAAGGATCTACGATGGCGACGTGGTCTACCTATTCAAAGACTCCAAACCTGGCGGCGTGGTCGAGTTCCTGGGATTGAGGTGCGAGTTTGCCATTGGACAGCACGTCCGGCTTGTCGAAGAACAAAGCGATTATGAAGATGAGGGGTTCGAAAATTCCCATGGGATTACGACGGGGAGCATGGCTACTACTATGGCGGTTGGAACGTCGAAGGGGGAGAATGGGTCAATAGATGGCGTGGCTTGATGTTGCCTTGTTTTCTTTCTCTTTTCTTGATTTCTTTGTTGAGCTCTGGAATTTTGAGTTCAAATCTGATTTGCGCTATTTTTATTCATTTATCTTTTTGTCTATCTAGGGTTGGGCGGTCTGCATTACTAGTATTATTATCATTATTATTATTACCCATTTCTTTTTTCACCATCTATTTGGTTTTGGTTTTGGTTCTTAGCTTCCCTCACTCTACTCTGCCTTACTTTTTTCACCTCTTGAACATTCGACAACTGGCTAGGTTTACATAAAAAATTCCTTTTTTCCCTTTCACTTTGCCTTTTCATTGTGTACAGCGTGACTTTTTTTTTCTACTTTTTCATATATATCCCTTTCTTTCATTCTCTCAAGCTTGACTTATACTATACCACGCTACCTTGCCTCTTGTTTTGTTTATCTAGCGAATGAGTTTTATGCTGTCATTTCTTCTCTTTATTTACCTCTCTATTGTAGCGTCCTGGATGGATGGATTGGATTGTATGGAAATGCATTAAAATTGGTATGATACGACGAGTATAATGGTGTAGGTTGAACATTGTATTCCGTTACACTGCCTTGAGGAAGGTGGGCAGGCGTGTAGCTGGCTCTGCTCTACGTTACTCTGAAGGTCAAGGGCTCCCCCGCAAAGTAAAGGATTAAATGTATAAATAAAAATAAATAAACGAACAAGTTGTACATGTGCGGTGCGGTATAGAGTGCTGTAGGGATGATAATATTATTGTTGGAATTGAATCGGATCGAATAAATACTAGTAATGAGAAACCGGGAGAATTTTGGGCATTGTATACCCAGGTGCTTGTCTGCAGTCGATAGAAGAAAAGGCGAAAAAATTTAAAAAATGATGATATAGTGTGAAGTGGGGGAAATAGGGTTAAGTAAGAGGTAAAACAAAAGAAAGGAGAGACCTAGGCCAGTCACTGGAAAGTGCATCTTCCCTCCCATCCCATCCCGTGCGCCGTTCCCGCCGCCAAATCACCAATTATTATCCCACCCCCCCTTCTCCCCCTCCCTCCATCTCATATTACTATCCTACACTCCCCAGAGTCCTCCCCAGATGTACTGTTACCCGCACCTACCTTACTGACTCCGATAACTCTGCCTCCTGGCAACGTACAAACTCCTCCCTCTGGTCGTCCGATAAGCATGTATTTTGATCCTAAGGATTCGCAAAAGTCCCTTCCTAAATCTGGTCCTGCGTGGGTTGCCTTTAAAATTTTGCAAAACAGAAAAAATTCCCAAGTGCGGGAAGGCGTTTTCAAAAATTAGTGGGGTTCCTTTTTGAGTAGTTATGGTTTATTCATTTTTCCAATTTGGTATTTTTTTTCACTCTTGGGATCGCACCGCGGGGGAAGGAGGAGTGGGAGAATTGGTATCTTGAAGAAAGGGTAATGTCTTCAGTGAGTTCATTATAGGGGGGTGTTCTTTTGGATTGCAATTGTGAGGGTGGGGGGGGCGGACTTACCCTTTTCAAGGGCTTCTTCAGTTATTTCTATTGCCGATTTTTCTTTGGGTTGAGGGGGGTCCGGGGTAGGTGAGTCGGTAGGCTCAGATCTAGGCCTTTGCTGTTCGGCAGCCTCTGATGCTTCTGTTGGCTTTGGGGCCTCCGTAGGGGCTGATGTTCTGGCTGGCTCGGATGGTGTAGGCTTTGAGGAAGCGGGTTCTTCCTTTGGTGTCGGGGACTTTGCCGTCTTGGCCCCGGCCCTAACCTCCTTAGATCCTGGTTGCCCAGGAGCTTTCTCCTTTTTAATTTCCTTATCCTTAGGCTTTTCAGTCTCGGCGGGCTTCTCCTCTTCCTTGATTTCCCTGACCCCCGCTTTTGGTTTCGCGGCCTTGATAGACTTCTGGTCCTCGATCTCTTCTACCTTCGGCTTCTCGGCCATAGTCATATTCTCCACTCTGGCTTCATCGACGTTCGGCTTGGCAGGCTCAGGAACCACAGCTTCCTTGGCTTCTTCGACAGTTGCCTTCTCCGACTCAGGCTCCGAGGCTTTCACTTCTTTGGCTCTCTCGACCCTTTCCTCGGACTCCGAGGCTTTCAATTCCTCTTTAGTTTCCTCAACTTTCGCATCAGGCGTAGGCTCAGCTTCCTCCTCGACTTCAACCTCGATGTTCTCACCCTTGGGTTCGACTTTCTCCTCAGGCCCAGCCTCCACATCCTCTTCATTGGCTTCGGCAGGCTTTTCTCCGGGCTTGGTCTCTGTGGTTGGTTCCTCCTTCTCGAGGACCTTCTCTTCATTGATAGATTCCTGTCTTTCGATGGTGATTTCCCCGACTTTCTCAGGCTGAACCGTTGGTTCTTCGGCCATATCTGGCTCCTCGAGCGTCTTTGATTCTTCGGTTTTGACAGGATCCTCAGCTCCTGGCTTTGGTCCGTCTTTTCCAATAACTTTCTCCTCAAGGACAGACTCAGTTGTTGGTTCTTGTTTCGCGATTACTTCCTCTCCTGAAACAGTTTCGACTCCGGGCCCTGCTTTCTCAGCAGCTTCTTCAGCCGCTGGTTCTGGCCCAGCCTTCTCAATGGCTTTCTCTTCAGTAACAGGTTCGGACTTTGGCTCGTTCTTCTCGGTAACTTCCTTAAGCTCCAGCTCCGGCTCCTCCTTTCCGAGGACCTTCTCTTCGGCGATAGTAGGCTCGGGCTTAAGCTCTTCCTTCTGCTCAGCAACCTTTTCTTCAGAAACAATTTCTTCGGCAACGGGTTCAACTACCTGAACAGGTATTTCGGCCCCGATCTCCTCCTTAGCAACCTCCTTCCCCTTTCCTGTAGACTCCCCATCACCGACCGTAGTCTCAACCTGGACGTTGATACTACCCTCAATTTCAGCGACTGGCCCGGTCTCTTTCTTACCCTCGACTCCCTCGACAGCACTCTTCAGCCCCTTACCCTTCTTCATGCCCGCCGCGACCGCGGCAGCAGCAGTAGCAACGGCGGCGCCGCTTTCTGCGGCAGTACCGCCGGGGGTAACCAAAACCTCAGCATTTGGCTTCGATGCAACCATAGCAGCTGGCCCGCTTGTGCTTCCATCCATAACATTCTTCTCCGTCTCCTTCTCGCCATCAACCTTCTTCTTCTTCTTTGTCTTCTTGATTCCAAGCCTCTGTTTGAGCTCTCCGTACTCGTTCCATTCCTCGAGTTCTTCAAAGTTCTGTCATACCCCTCATTAGCTCGAGCTTTCTTGTCTATAGATGGCATTTCGGTGGATTTGGAAAGTCAACTTACACCCAAGATCTCTCCGTCTCTAGCTACACCAGGTAGTCTACGACCATTCCCCTTGCTAGACCAGATCCGGCGGGCACGCGCATCCGTGGCCAGATCTACTGGCTTGAATAGAATTTTATGTGACTTGAGAAGGTGCTCAAGACGACTTGTTGCCGTGATGATAGCGGAAGACCCCGAGGTCAAGCTCGTAAGGAGGAATATATCGTTTGTTGAGTACGGGTCGAAAGCCGTTGGGTTTGTGGTGTCTGGGTGTTCCATCACGTGTGCCATTATGACTGGATGTTGGTTGTGTGATAATACTTTCTTGTGTGCTATTGTTGCCGGGGGGGGGTGAGGATGAAAGAAGGGAAGAGAAGAGGAGAGGGGAGGAGAGGAGAGGAGAGGAGAAGAAAAGAAGAACGGAGGGATGAGCTGGAATGGGATGAGATGAGATGAGGTAAAGGTTGGAATATGCAAGTTATGTACTCTACCTCCTGGTGCGGTAAGGGGAAGGGAGGGGAAGGGGTGATGTGCCGTAAAGGGGGGAAGACGGAGGAGAGAGGGAGGTTGCGTTAGGGTGCTGTGTGGGGTTACGCCAAGACTTGGTTGCTGGGGTACGGGCCGGACGGACCTTGTTGGATAAACACAAGGGGTTTCCGTAGGCATGCTTTTTTCCGACAGAAGGGTATGGACATGGACACTGTACGACCTCTTGTCCCCTCGGTTTGCTCAGTAATACATACAGAAAATTGGTGCCTAGGCATAAAGTTGTATGTGCGAGTATACACAGTATGTTCTTCTACCCGAAAATGCACACCTTGTATTTCCCCGCCCAATAAAAGGTTAGTCTATAGAATGGAAGAACCAATTCTGAGCAGTTCTGTGGAGTTCGTTTCTCAAAAGCCTCGCCGTTGCTGCAGAGCGTTCGTTGTTGGCTTTCGCTTCGGGGAGGGTTGATTTCAGAAGCCCGGCACCATATCGGTACTTGAAACGGGGCCGTCACAAATTAGTTTTTGGAGGCGTAAATGAGAAAAGATTGCCCTCTGGTACTGTACAGTGGTACTTGTACTTGCATGAGGTTTCCTCCTTTTTTTACTTCTTTAACTTTACAGTCAAACCCCGCTGTCCCGGATCTCGATAATACGGATACCTCGCTGTCCCGTATGAAACACTGTGAATTCAAAAATTCTTTACTGCAAAACCAGACCCGTTGTCCCGGATTACTCGTTGAACCGGACAGATTCTGCGGATTTTGGCCATCCGGGATAGCGAGGTGCGACTGTATTTCCTTCGCGGATCGGTTTTAGCTTGGGGGGAAAAAGAAATATGGCAGGATCAACAATAACAGCTAACTGTCAAAGTCACCCCTTCATAACGGACATCCCCATTCCGTAGGACAACGGGACCTATCGTCCCGAGATTTGCACTGTGCTTTGATATCACACTTCCTCACTCGCTTCGTAGGAATCATAACTGCTCACTCGAGTATATTCATTCATTTATGGTTTATGCTGCGGGAAAAAAATGGCAAATTTATGTTGTACCCGTTATAGCCCCCACACCACCGAACGCATTTATAGACCCAACCATCTCGCCCTGTAGCAAACTCTCTGTACTATGCAGGTATACAGCAATGTAGAATGTAGAAGAAAAAGAAAAAAAGGTAGACAGAAAAACCACCCGCCCTCGTTATGGCCAAAAAAGCGAGCACCTATTGATTGCGGGCCCGTGTCTAAAATTCGAATTCCTTCCTGTAACGTGCGTCAATGTGTGTTGTTGGTCGTGGAAAAGAGGAAGGAGCAAAGGAGACAAACCTGAAGACATCAATATCCATGCCATTGGTCACCAGCTCTGCCAGGTCCCTACGACCCATCTGACTAAATACACGCCGGAGGGTATCGAAGAGATTGGTGCTCTGGTTCTGTACGATACGAGCGGGGTCGAGTCCGACTTCACTGAAGTCTTGTCTTGCCTTCTCTTCTGCAACTTTGTGCATGGCAAGGGCACCAAGGAGGTGCTCTGCTGCCTGCTCGTAACATCCAATGTTGATACATGATACTCCTAGATTGTATCTTGCACGGACGAAGTTCGGATTTATGGTCAAGGCTCGCTCATATGCATTAATAGCTTCTTCCGATCGTCCGCTATTGGCAAGTGTTGCGCCGAGGCGATTCCACAGAAGGTGTTCAGGTGATGAAGAACCGGTCGAAGTAGATGTTAATGCTGCCGAAAAGCAGTCAACGGCTTTGTCGTACTCCTCGGCGCCATAGAATAGAACACCCAAACCGACCTGAACGTCCGAATCCATAGCTGTCCCTTCGGGGGAGAGTTGAGCTGCTTGGATGAAAAGATTCGTAACTCGCTCGTGAATTGCCATCCGATCGAGTGCTGAGGTAGGTGCAGGCGGTGCTTGCTCGGTTACTTGAGGATATTTGGTTGCGAGCCAACGTTCCAGTGTGGAGTACGCCGTTGAATCGTATCCCTCGTTGGTGTAAGATACTGCGAGGCCCATCAACGCCCCGAGGTTGCTTTCGTCAAGTTTTAGCGCTGCCTCCAAGGCCCGTATGGCTGGTGTTTCCTTCTCGTTTGCGGCCTGGCATCCGCCAAGCTCTGTCCATGCCTCAACATGGCTCTTATCCTTCTGAACAGCTGCTTCGAAGGCGAGTGCTGCTAAAGAAAGATTTCCGCCAGATTCCATGAGCCTTTTTCCTTCCGAGAATGGGTCTTCATGCATCAGGTATGGGTTATCCAGCTCGAAGAGATATTCCCCTAGATTGGGCATTGAGTTTGTGGCCGAGGCCTCAGCGGACCAGGGATTTGATGTGTCGAACTCATTTTGCCAGTCCACTCCGTTCAAGGCAGCACCACCGGTCTCAGCTTGAATCCCTTCCCACACCGACTGGAAATCGCCGTACATGGTTTCTGGTTGAGAGTTTAGCTCAGCCTCGATATCCTTATTTGCCTGATCGTCCACATCTAATGTCTTATTCATGGCCTCCATTTCTTTGAACTGGGATTCCCAGTTTTCATCCGATAGCTCCACAACCTGCTTCCCCTTACCCTTCGGGTCCTGTTGTTGATTCTGCATCTGTAATTGCTGGGTCATCGGCTGGTGGACTTGGAACGGTAAACCCTGGTTGAAACGATTGTATCCACGAAATTGTTGGTAATAGGGAGTCGACGCTGCTTGAGTTGGAGCTGGTGACGCCATGTGGATATCACCAGCGGGGGAGGAATTCTGGAAGCGAGCAAATTCTGCTGTGCTGAATTCGGTAGATTTGTTGGCGATAAAGGCAGCCTCCATCATAGCTTGTTCCTGAGGATTCATGGCCTGCTGAGGCCCAAATTCGGAAGCCCAGGGTTGGCCTGCGATGGGCGCTGGCCCATGCTGCAGATCCGAGAGCTCTCGCCGCATTGAATCGAAAGCGAAGGAGGATGCTCCGGATTGTTGGCCGTAGAATTCATCCATCATCTGGAGTCGTGATTAGCCAAAAAAAGTCGTGGGGTTAAGGTAGTTAAGGTTTTAGTGATGGATACTGACCTGCTTGTCTGCGCCCGCCATCTCACCACCCGCCGTTCGCAAACCATTGAGTTCGGGCCCCACAGGGAGGCTACCTAAGCGATCCCTCTCGAGACTCTTGTCCTTGCTGACATGTTTGGTGAACTGAGCAAGAGGATTGCGTCCAGTTGAACACTCAGCACCGCCGAGAAAAGACATGATTATTGACTGCTTTTTCGATCAAACCGTGAGCTAGTTGAGTTGCAAGGTGGGGGAGAGGTTTTGAGATTCCACTACCTTTTGCTAAAGTGGTAGAGGTAGGGGAGGAGAACGGGGGAGGGTCTACACTAATAGGTGGAGTGTGTTTATTTTACCAAGGAGGACTGCCAGTGAGGTGTGGGATTTTGGAGGATTATTGGGAGAGCTCTCAAAGAAATCGGTGTGTTGGGGTGAATGGGCGTTGCGAGTGTGTTGGCCCGAGGTCCGTTAGTAAGCAGACTGACCACAAAATTTAATTCATATACTCACCCACCATCACTCGAATATCCTATTCTGGCTTAGCCCACACATAAATGCCACATCTTGTAGTGGAGGGGGAATACGACTTTTATTAACCCTAGTATTCTCTCTCTCTTTCCCTGTGTCCTCCCGCCCGCCCCCGGGCATAGAATTAGATAAAAGAAAACAAACTTATCTCTCAACCTTCCGCATCCTATCCCTTCCCTTCCCTTTTCCTTCCTCCTCTCCCACTCTCCCGCTCTCTCGCTCTATTACTCCTCGTTCTCGATACACCTAGCCAGCAATAATGCCCCCAGAGAAGGACTATGAGAGGGAATGCCGGAACTATGGAATCGATTGTAAGGGGGCCACAATTGCAAAGATGATCTAGCTCATAGAGAAATATAAGAATCTTCAGGATCGGTGCAAGGCAGCCGGACTTGCGTGCACGGGTACGCCCGCAGAACTGGCCCAGCTCCTAAAGGACCATGAGAACTGCCGGGGCTTGGAGCCTGAGAGTTTCCTTTGTGATGCCGTGCTGGCTACCCAATCAGTGTTTGGTGGCGATGAAGATACACAGAAGTTTGCCAAGGAAGCATTGGCTGAGGAACTAAAAAAGGATCTTGAAGTTGAGCATGTTATGGGAAGGGTTCGTGTCGGAAATCGCTTGGGTCTTGAGCTTGCCGGAATGAAAGTAGAGGTAGCTTCGCTTCAGGCTGTGGTCGAGGGGCTTGAGGACAAGGTTAATGAGCTCGAGGGGTTTAAGGACAAGGTTGATGAGCTCAGTGACAAGGTGGCCACATTGAGTCTTGCTACGAACGAGTACAAGCGTATGCGACATAGGTTTATTTCCTCATATAAGCGGGATATAGTGGAGGATGCGGAGGGATGGGATCATAAGCTTATTCACATGGGTAATAAAACGGTGCATGGGGGGGATGTGGTTGTCGATGCTGTGTTATATGAGGGCCTGGAAGGCAGACGCGATACCCGGGCCTTCAGGGAGCTATACGGATTACATCCTTCAGATGTAAGAAGGCTTGAACTCTGTGAGTACTCTGTGCCACCTGGACCGGTAGGTTAACTTAAGTATAAAATCTAACTTCTATAGCCCCTCGAGAAACCATCGACCTCCTCAACCTCCACGCCACCATAAGGGCTGAGACGACGAAAACTGGTACAGAGGAATTTTACCGCAAATTTGCAGCCTTTATTGAAGCGTTTGAGAAATCGGGTCTAAACGGAGACTACTTAACTGCAGGGCCAGTAAATCCAACACGCGCTGCATATGATGCCGTGCTTGCCTGCAAAAGGTACGAGGATGGAGGATAGGGTAATTATGACTCCTTTTTTTCTTTAGACTATCATCCAAAGGATCTGCGCCTATGAAGCTGAATAACATCATATGCTGCATGTTTCTAATACTAACGGATCTAGGCACACACTTTTGCTTTTGGTAGAGTTTTGCTGTTGGTAGGGTTTTGCTGTTGCTGGAAGCTTCTGGTATGGTGTGGTGGGGGGCATGTTTTACTTATTTTTGGGGGTCTGGTTTGGAGGGTAGTTTTGTGAGAAGCAGAGGTCGGTTAGTGGTGTTTCCTCTGATGCAAGTACGGTATATGTCCAGCTGGGTAGGGTTTTGCTGTTGCTGGGTTTTGTGTTGCTGGGGGCTTCTAGCGCGATGTAATAGAGGCAGTTTTGCTTATTTTTAGGGGTCTGGTTTGGAGGGTAGTTTTGTGAGAAGCGGAGGTTGGTTAGTGGTGTTTCCTCTGATACAAGTACGGTATATGCCCGGCTGGGGTGTTATGCTGATCGGATGAAGAGAATTGATTCACTTACCAGGAGGGTTGATTCACTTGCGTAAATTAGGCCTTTATACCGTGCTTCCCCGATATGCCTCCACTTACCCTAACGGTAGACTGGGCGCATATGAGTTAACTAGCATATCTTTCACACTGATCTGAAGCTCTACTCGCCGTTGGATATATTGCGATGTCGGGGGCTATGGTACCACCACTTCTGGCAAGGCCCTCTCGAGAGCTTGAGCACTGACGTTCGCCCCCATATACATTTGCCTACTGTAGTGTTTTTGCTCATTCAGGTGTTTTGCCTAATTGCGGAGTCTCTCCCCTTGCCTCCGCCTGCCTTTCTACGAGTGTAGCCGATATATATACTCGTTAGGTGGGTCTGATAGGAGATTTTGGTGAGGCTTTCTCGCCAGATTTTTTTATTACACCCACGTGACGAATAAATCTATCGGCCGCGCTCATAGCGTTGCCAGCTCATTTCACTGAGGGTGGGGGTCCGCCCTCAGCAAGGGAGAGAGAAGGCGCAATAGAGAGTTTGCGCAGTCTGGCAAAGGTGGGAGTTAATATTTTTGTCAGAGGTCATCGCTTGTATCAAAGCTCAAGGCGCTCCCAATGAAGGTCATTCTTGCTGTACCGAGTTCCCTCAAGAGGTCACAAAGTGGCCTAAATTTTGGGTATCTTGGAATGCCTTTGTGAAGGCATGGAAGGATTGTTGAAGTTGGGATTTACGGCCCCCGATTCCTGGTCCAATCTCGGGCTTTTTACACCTCAACTAGGTTCAGATGGAGGAACCATACTGCCAATTATTCCTTATAATTAACTTATGTTACCATCGCCTAATGCTCTCTGTGGAGACCCTCTAATACCGAATTACGTAGATGCAGGAGTGGCATACTGGATGATATAGTAATAGGACAGATTAATGGGAACTTGAGACCCCAAGAGCGTTAGAAACAATTTGCTACATTCACAGTTGGCCTCGACTTACAGCCTAATAATATCTATCTCTGGGTAATGTGGAGATCTTGTAGGAAGTTTTGCTCTGTATTTTCCATCCATAGCAGAAGTCTACTCACCATGTTTTTCCTCTTTCGGTACGTTACTAGATTTTTCCCGAACCACAACCAAAGACCTGACCCACGGTTGGCAACTTAGCAGAAGCGGTTTATTCCTCCGCTCTTTCCTTTCAGCCTCCTCACTCTCTTTCCTAAAGAATTGCTGTATGGGAGTTACTTTTCCACCAAGTTCTCGAGTACAAAACCGATCGAGTGATACCGCATGATTACTCCCACCACCCCCCACCCAATCACAATGCTATTAGCGCGCAGCTCAGTCTCTCTCGACCTTCGGTGAAAGACATCTCTGAAACTCCAGTTTCATCATAACTCACCGCATGAGGACCGCCACGAAACTCCACCACCCCCATCGATACCGCCAACACGATCTCATAAGGACCGGGCTCGTACTGTACCAGCGCTCCCGGAAACATCGACGTCACCGCGCGCGCGAGGCCGGTTCGGAACGCAATGATGGTTTCCATGGGTCGACTAGACCTTCCTAACGGGCCTTCGTTCCCGGGCCAGCTCAGCCCAGCTCAAACCACAACCTGACGAATCCTGAAATACTGGTAAGCTCTTACGGAGGGTAACAAAAAAAAAGTACCGGCACCATAAGAAGAAGGGGTGGTTCCCCGGGTCCAGCCCGCCCTTTTCCATTCGATGGTTTGGGTACAGTGAGGGGCTCTCAAGATTATCGTTTTGACTGGATTATCGCAGACTTCGGTGGATGTGGTGGTTTATTTTTATTTGTTTCCTTACGAGGCCACTCCAGTGGAAGTGGCGAGTTTTGTGAAAAGGTTTTATACCTGAACTGTCCTGTCATGTAGTCTGCTCGAGTGCGTGGCGGCGATGAGCGCGAAATGCCATTCGAAAGTGTGCACTCCGCCCCCTTTTTTGCCATTCTCTGAGGGTTTTTCCGATGCTCATCCCGGTGAAAATCTGGTTTTTTCCATTCCGACGATATATTGAGCTCCTCGCTGTGGCTGAGGCTTGGCCCATGTCCTCCAAACAACTCACGCACGGAAGTAATAGAAATAGTAGCCGTAAACACCCCCACAAAAAAAGAGGGAGAAACCGTCTCTGATTCGAGGGGATTGAAACCATGATTTACTTGCGCAGTACAGTACAGTACAAGGAAGTACTCGGGTACCTTAGGTCATCCCCGTACTAGACCAAGGATCCCATTCCAACGGTCCAGAACGAGAAAAAAAGAAAAAAAGAAAAAAAATTTCCCGTCCTTGTCACATGACATTGTTTCTATATGTGTTTACCTTCTACCAGTATTTCTCGTTCGATTGAGTGTTGAAGGCACAGTGCCAGACGATCGGGGTTTATAATTATGGTTCTGGGTCCGACAACCTGGATCCGCCTACGGAAACAAACGTTCTTGTACATTGCTCGTAAAATCTTGTCCTATCAAGTTCTCTACTTCCCCTTCCTCTATCGGTCCTATTGGCAATCTCTTCTCGACCCCCCCTCAAAAGACACCCACCCTAAGATGTTTCTATTTTATCAATGAGCTCGAGGGCCATTCCCGATTTCTAAATATAGGCCAAATTATGCTGAAAGTTGGTTGGCGGGAACTAGACTAACTTATCGATCGCGGGTGCTATCATAACAAGTTCAGATTTGAATAGCAGACTTGTCCCTTACATGATCGGAATGTAGCCCGCTGGCATCTGGGTTATTATGTGCCAATCCTCGATTAGAATTTGCTGTTGTGCTGCGGTAGGTGTTTTGGTGGGATACTGGTATCGTATCATGATATTCAGTCCAAGAATGAACAGGCTGGTAAATCGTTCAGAGGTTTGAAGGTGTATTCCGGCGTCAGATAAAAGTGTACTTTGCCATAACTACCGATAAGTGTTAGTGCCGGGATGGCCTCAGAAGACTTACCGTTTGGTTTGAACACCCCATTTCTCGAGTAGATGTATCTTTTATGGTCATCGCCATCACGATCAGATCGCATGATATTTCTATTTTTGTAGTACTATACAGGGATCATAGAACTAACATTGATTTTTTTTCTTGTCTCCATTCAACCATCCACCTTTTATTCTCGGCCATTAAGAAGGTAAATTTTCTTAAGCGGTAAGAAGAGGCCCACTTCCGTAGGGACCCGGAATAGTATAATGGTTACCAGGTTTGGAGGGATTGCGCTTGGGAATTGTTTCCGTGGATCTGGCATATGTTGCGATTGCATGAGCAGCTGCCTTGGAATTTTGGATCCAGGCACCCATATTCAAATTATTGATATTGTCGCCAGCTTTATGGTAGTTGTCATCATCTGCATATTAAGTTGGTTAGTTCCTGAACAGGTAATTGTATTGTTAGGTTTTATATTGACTTACAGGCAACGCCGACCAGCCCACCCCATAACTTTACCTCTTCTGCGGTCTTATTTCTCTCGGCTCCTGTGAAGATACCACCAACAGGAATTCCAACTTCTATAAAGGGCCCGTAGTCTGAACGGCCGTCAAAATCGGTAGGGCGGGTTGGAATACCAGCATCCTTGAAGTATTCCTCAAGGAGGCGCTCGATGGCACCGGATCCCGGAGGTCCAGTATGATTGAAGCCGGACCCATCACCGTCGTAAAGGAAATATCCAAAGTTAGGTGATGCAATCATGTCAAAATTGAGGTACAGAGCAACCTTGTTACGTTCAACTTGAGGAAGGGTCTGAATGTAGTGTTCAGCTCCAAGAAGGCTAGGAGCTCATGTTAGCTTGGATGATAGATCCGAAGGTCACAAAATTTGAAAATACCCGAATTCCTCAGCAGACCAAAAACCAAAGCGAACGGCATTATTAACCGACCACTTGGTCAATTGTAGTGCAATCTCGAGATTTGCAATAGATCCAGAACCATTATCATTCATACCAGGGCCAGCGGCAACAGAATCCGTGTGACCCCCTGACATGATGATATTACTCTGATTTCCCCCCTTGGTAGTCGCAAGAACATTGTTGGTATATCTGACTTCAGTAGTAGAGTTGACAAGCAAACTACCCTGGACCGGTCCCGCCTTAATAGCAGCGACCAAAGCAGCTCCATCAGTTCCAGAGATTGATGCAACTGGAACATAAGGACCTTCAGGGCGAGTAAGAGTGCCGAGAGTAGAACTGCCAATTGGGCCTGGTAAATTGTTATAAATGATAGCTCCGGCAGCTCCGGCAGCACCCGCCCGGGCAACCTTTAACCCGAATTGGCAGATTCCACGAGAAATCAGAGCAATCTTTCCCTTCAGTTCCGGGTAGTCACTCTATTTTTGATGGTTAGTGGGGGGTTGTCACAAGGAGAAAATCTTTAAAAATACCTGGTCACAGCCAAGATTGGCCACCTTAACCAATTGGGCTTTTAGAGTAGATCCTCCGGTAGACGGCGAGTAGGTCATGTATTCTGAGGCGTATGCTGTCGAAAGGGCAGAGAATAAAGTATTCCCCTCAGAATAGACGTAAGTAAATGGCTGCTTCTCAACGTTATAGTACCCAGTAGCCATAAGAGTATCATAAAGATAATCAACTGTCAAGTTATGGCCAACTGAACCAGCAACACGATTCCGCTTGGGTGTGGAGTCGGAAAAACTCTGATACTTCTCCGCATGCTGATACAAGGCCTTCCGCTGCAAAGCACGGCTCAATTTGCCGGGCTCCACAGGGCTGGCATCCCCGAGAACAAGCGCAAGAGGAGCGGCCACCACCACACCGGTAAGTAAGGAAACGAGGAAGACACCGACGGAGAGCTTCATTATGAGGAATTGAGGGGACAATGATAACGCTGTTGGGGAGAGTAGGAAGATAGGTAGAAATGTTGGTGGGGATGAAGAAGTACGGGAGAGGAACACTGTTACCCATTTTTTCGTAAGTAGGGTGTGGGATAAGTATGATAGTGTGGAATTTAGGGTACGGATATCTGTGGGAGGAGGGTAAACTGATGGGTTCACGATACTTGACGTTTGTATTTGATCATACAATTAGGACGATGATACAGTACTTTTGATGGAAACTGTTACTCTTATGACGGTATAATGCTATTGTATGTTACTATTTAAGCACTTGTATTATTCTTTTTACTTATACTAAACCCCTTGCAAGAATCGAAAGATGATTAATCCACAATAGCCAACGCTGCTCCCACACTAGACTAACACCCCTACCTCACAAACAACCTCTCTCGCCTCTCGCTCAAGTACTGTAATTTACTCGTATCATACCATTCTCCCATATTACCAACCACATCTCAAGACATCTTTTTATATCGCCACCAACCCACCCACATCATCACAGCCTCTCACTCGAATTTCTTACCCGACAATGGAGAAGCACATTCATCCAGCTCACCCATGGCCCACCCCACCGGATAGATATTATGCAGTACTCGTACTGCACCACATTGTGCTACCTGCCTTCGCCACCTTAATCCTTATCCCCACTGACCCCCCATTCTCAGAAGGGATAAACAAAGTCTAGCCACGCCGCATAGTTCTATATCATGTCGGTAAATAACTCAGTGTCTTACAACCGGGATTCCCAACGCTGCGGGTACAGTACTCGAAGGAAGAAGGAACAAAACTAAAGTTAAGGTTTAAAGCAGCGTAATGCACAGCAGGATGTACTTTTTTTTTTTTTTTTCTCCTTTCCTGCCGTTTTATCAGATGTATCCGATTGGTTGGGTTATACCCCGCACCTTCACTCCGGACCCACCAACAAGTGAGTCGGTGGGCACGTAGGTACTGTGCGGTAGAGAGGCCAGCGCTGACGGAGAGTTGAACTGGCAGTTTCATAATATAACAGTGAATTTTTTGTATTCCTATTTCATTCGCTTCCTCATGATAATGAGAATGACGATAATATATTCTCGTGCAGTTGTTATGTTGTGCTGTGGTGATGATGATGAGCGAATAAGTTATAATGACTATACATGCAAACTCCCAGCCGTTTAATGTGATATGATATAATGAAAGGAAATGAACCAATGCCGCCCTTTGAAATGCAATTTAGATGAAGAAATGATGATGGAGTGGAGTGGAGTGAGGAGCGACCTGGAAAAAGTGGGGGAAAATGGGAAAGGAAAAAGAAAGAAAGAAAGAAAGAGAACAAGGAAGAAAAACAAGTACTGCTGTCCGTCTTATGCTGAAATTTTTACTGCAAAAATGTTGGTTTCTTTTTTTCTTCCTTTTTTCCCTCCTTTCCTCTCCCCCGTCTAGTTCTTTCCTGTCCTGTCGGATAAGGAAACGGTGAGATAGGGGGAAAGGAAATAATGGAAAGAGAGGAGTGAATAGATAAGTGAAAACGCCATCCCAATACCGCATGCAAATGTACAAACCGTCAGTGATTGGAAAAGTACCATGGAGAGAAAAACAAAGGGAAAAACTCCGAAATATGAAAATGACAATGAGGAGAAAAGGGAATGGACTCCTGTAAGCAATTTTTAATCTACCGGGTGTGTAATGGCAAAAAGATAAAAACTCCAAAAAATGCATATCGAGATGAAACCCTTTGCTTTCCTCTAGTACTTCTCCCCCTTTATCGCGCCGCTGACTTTTTTGGTAATTCCCTTGACTCTATTTTTCAATTTCTGGAATTTCTTCTTTTTGTTAGCGCTGTCTTCTGTTTCTGATACCACTAGAGTGGTTGATGGCTCTGAGATTTTCGCAGTGAAGGATTTGTGAGATTTTGATTGACCGAGGTAAGAGATTCTTCTGAAGCCCTTCTTTTGTGCGGGGTCCTTCTTTGTATCTTCTAGCTTGGTCTCCGGGGCCGAGAGAGTAGCTTGAGGTTGTGTTGGTGCGGGGGAAGTGAACGGATCTTCGAGTTCTGTTGGCTCAACGAAGCTAGACGATCCTGAGGAACTGGGGGTTTCTCCAATTTCGAGGTTCTGTGGCTCGGGAGTAGTAGAGATGGCGGTGGGTTGTTGGGACATTTGTGCGTACTTCGCTAATGTTGAATTCGTGCTTAGGCTCCTCCGGCGGGTTCGCTCAACGGAGTATTCAGTTGGGCGTTCTGAATCGATGTCACCGGTGGAGCGGCTTCGTCTCGGACTTGGGCCGGGGGAGCAGAGAAACCTACTCTCGTTCTGGGCCCTTGTTGGCTGGCGGCCTCGGAGTTGTTCCTCCTCTTCCCAAGCCCCTTTAGTGAGCATTGTGCTGGAGGCCGATGGCGAATCATGGGAGTATGGGACTGTGAGACTTGTACCGGTAGTGCTCATTGAATGTGTAGACGATCGAGCGGTAGATTCGGTGAAAGATCTAGGCGTAGTTGGGGAATCCGGGACTGAGTTTGCCAAAAGTGGTTCGGTAATTAGATGTTCAGTGACTTGAATACATTGCGTATTGATAGGAGATAGAATCAATTCCCGTCCCGGAGAGTTCAATTTAGCTTGCCTTTGTTCCGCGCTGTCGATGAGGATGCTCAGTCTTGATGCGATAGAGTTCCTAGGGCTAGCGACGCTGTATTCTACTGAGTTATCTCTTATCCGTTTGCGTGGTGCCCTCTCCGTATTGTCCTCCTGCTTGCGCTTCACTGGCGGGCTGGCAGCTGCTTCAACAACGAATGTGAAATCACTTTTTACTGAGGCCGACTTGAACAATGAAGACCTCTGGCGAACAGTATATCGGAGCGGATTGGTCCTACGATGGCTTGATGGTGCCTAAAAACGTACGGGAGAAAATTAGCCAAAGATGTTAATAAATTTTGGATGTCCCGTTACGGCTACTCACTGTCTCAGCGACATCGCACTCCTCAGTATTTGGGTCAAGTTCAGTTACACGATTATCATTTCCCTGAAAAGTCGAGGTCAACACTTCAATCAACTCGACGGTGTCTGATTCCTCCATCATGTGGGTAGAAACAGCTGATTCCCTTGGGCAACGGGCGGAAATAGGTTTGTTAGGTATATCAGGTTCAACATCTTGATCAAGGTCCACGATCTTATGCTCTCCGTCGTTATCTTCCTCTAATGCCACACCGTCTAATAAATGTCCTGGGTAAGTATTCGATGGTATTGATGTAGGAGAAGTCATTATACCTTTTGCAATCTCATGTGCGGTCTCCTTAGCCTCAGTAGGGCCCTCAATCCTCTTCAGTACCGACTTCCTTAAGAACTGATGTAAATAGGCAAGGTGGCGGGGGTGGATGAAAGCCTCAATAGGAGGGCCGCCAATAGAAGCCGAAGTTTCGGCCTTTAATGGGGAAGACGTGTGGAAAGCCGAGGCTCCGCCGAACAAAATAAAACCCCATGGCTTATTGGCTAAGAATGGGGAGAATCCCAGCGACGAAGTGGTGGAACTATGGTTTCCGGGAGTGAAGATGTCCTTGAGTTTTGACGGCGAGGCTTGAAGGCACTTAAAGCACTTGCTAATAGTGGTATGGTACAGAGGGTCCAGATCAATCTCACCACGCTGCTTTGTAGGCACCGAGGGGTTCCAAGCGCGGGAGGTGCATTGTCTAGTTGGCATGTATTGCTGTATAAGAGCCACCTGCTGCCCCTTTGAGGGGGTTAATGACGACCCGATAGACACCTTTGGGGGCACGAAATGATCTGAAGCCGAGCCATACTGCGCCTTCCCTCGTAAACTCAATTCCGGTCCATTCCCAAGAGCGGAATGGATCGAAGCTGTTTGCTTCAATAACGGGAACAAGTCAGCAGAAACCGATCTGGTTTGATATTGATAAGCCGAAGATACTGCTTCTGCTACACTTCCAGGAGAGATTGTAGTTTTCTCCCGAATTCTTCTGAACCCTGGGTGTGGTAGGATGCTATGTGGGATGCCAGTTCCTGAAACATCATTGATAGGGGCGGGTACTCCTGTTGAGTCCGAAATAGTTGCTGTTGGGTGGGGTATCGAGTCCTTGGGGTCTGCTTCTTTTGAAGACGCTACTGAACGGCCAGCACCAGCCCCAACCTTACTAAGAGGACTCCATAATGGCCGAGGTAGCGGAAATATTTCACTTTTATCCCAGCGCCCATATGGCTGACCGGGTACGATGGCTTGCGGCGAAACATCTATCTCCTATCATGACACGTCAGTGATTGGCCGTATTGAAAACACTCGATCTGAGCGGTCCTAACTTGGATGCGCAAAGGAGTAAAAAGCAAACTTACAGTTTCTGGATCTACTGGGTGCGTATCCAGTGAAGATACATACCGCCTAAGGTCCTGCAAAGGCTTGTACTGAAGAGTAGTAAACATCACAAAATGTATGAAACCATACGCAAGGAAAATGGACTCGAAACAAATTTAGATGAGATGGGTCAGAATCACTAGATGGCAGAGGGAAGTAGAGTTTTTAGAAAGTAAGGTGGGAAATCCGAAATATAACGAAAATTGTGCTTGGAAATTGTGTCAATAGGAATGATATATCTTCCTCATACGGACTGTCACAGGTAGAAGGAGAAGTAGCACGGCAAAGGTTCAAAAAAGTTTCATAGATTGGAGGAGGAGGAGGAGAAGGAGGAGGAGGAGAAGGAAGAGATTCCTTTTAACCCCTCTATTCTGATTATACAAGTCGCAGATCCACACGTTTCACAGCTATTGGCGGCTTATCGAGACAGCCGCGCAGCCTTCCGTTACCGCCTCCATGCAGTCTGCAACTAGTGGTTTGATATTGGTAAAACATGTGAAGCAAATTGGAAGGTGAAAGCCTGGAGGAAACATGCAGAAGACCAGAATCTATGAGCATGGCACGGACAAAAAGCAGTGATCGAGACCTGGTGTGGGCTGAGAAAGGCTATGGGAGAACTCCTTGAGCAGATAGGAAAAAGGAAAAAAGGGGCTATCGCAATAATCCGCGAATAGTTATCGTGGAATTTCGCTGAGCAGTCAGAATAGTCTGCGTTGTTGCTGCTTTGGAGGTTCGGGTTCGTACCCCACCACACCTCCGGCGCTCAAGTGGGAATCCATAATAGCCAACCGCTCCAGATCAGCCAATGAGAACAAACCGCTCAAAGACATCGAGAGAACCGGAAATGCAGACTAATGCTTCTATCGAGACTAAGCGACGATAGCGACCCAGTTTTTGATCGTAAACCCTAGAATTAGGCCCAGAGCACTGTGAATGATCGAAAGATAAGAGGGAAATTGTTCCGTTCAAAATTAATAATATATTATTGTAGTACCAGAAACACCTTCTTTCCTTCTTCGTGAAATGCTTCACCAACTTCATTTAGCCGTTTGTTTCGACCGAATAAAATAATAATAGCTGTAATAACTAATACCCACGGTGTATGCAAGTCCCTCCAGTCATAAAAGGCTCGGGGGGTCGGAGCTCCAGCATTCACTATCCACAGTTTGAACATTGAACGAAACGTTCGCCAATCGTAAATCCCTATCCGAATGCAGGAGCACTGTCCCAGTCCCGAATAAAATAATCCGAATACTCCCGGAGGTGGTATCATTAACCGTTGGGCCCAAGAACTCGCATCAAGGAGTTGTTCGAATGCTGACGTGTGATTCATTGTGAGAGAACCATCACCTTTGCCCTTATTTTTTGCCTGCGAACTGCAACTTTGTCTGGCGACCTGTTTTTCTGCGCAATGTCATAAACAGGATTCTTGGATCTCGGTGCTTTCCTCTTTCGCCCTATTCAAGCCAAATTAGGTATATGGTCGGATAATTTTGGTTAGGGCCGGTATCATTTTATTTCGAACAGGCGAATTGGCAGCTCATTCTCTCCCGAGGTTGTCTGAGCGATTGGGATGAAAATCGTGATCAGTTGCTGTGGTGTTGCCAGCACACAAAATTAGGGTTAGTTGGAGCAACCACCGAGTCCGCGGCCGGCCAACGTAATGTAAAGAAAGAATGCGATATCATACCCAAGCTAACCAATACTGCTACCATAACGTCAACGACTGCCATTCTACGGAAAGTTAACAAGTAATGGTGACTGCACAGTAAGCCAAATCATTGACGAGGAAAGAGGAAAAGAAAAAAAAAACCCCTCGGTGGCAACAGAGATAGGAGTGGTCACTGGTATCCAACGCCAAAACAGCACGTCTACAGTATGCCAATGGAAAAAAATTCCCCCCATGCCTTCGCCTTCAGGTGCCGCTACCAAGTTTTAGGAATCGTGAGAAGCTGAGAAATCAGTGCTTTTTCCACCCGCCGTGTGAATACCCCTCTTGGGCTGGTAGCGCACATACTGGGCCGGCCTCGATTGAATCAGTCGGGGGACCTAGTGCAGAGACCTGCGGTGGGACACGAGTCTGGACTTAACTCGGGATTATATTTTCTTGCCTCAAAATATTCCTGCGCCCCGGGGCTCGGACCGGTCCTTGGGGGCTCTTCTTCCTATCAAGTATCATACCATCCAAGTCTAGGTCAAGAAGCGATGGGAAGGAAAATCAGCGGAATTACTGTATGAAACCAAACCCCAAGGGCGCGTGCTGAGAGCTATGGTAGGAAGCCCAGACAGCAGAATCGGGGGTCCTCCCTCCCCCACGGTGCCCCGAGGCTATGTACTCGAGCACGAGTACCCCGCAACTGCCCCGAGGTCCTCAACCGTGATCCGAGACCAATCGGGCCGAAGGTAATTCTTCGATTTCTCCCTTGACCTAAGTGGCCAGAACATCCGGGGAAACAGGAGATGCCAACATTTCTTGGCTTGCAGCCCAATCCGTTGTTCAAGCAGAGATCTAGACCACGCTAATCGAGCACCCTTATGCACATGACAAGAACGGGAAAAGCCCTAAAGCCAGAGGGTGATTTGATACCGCAGTTCGGTTAAAGATGAGATGAGAAGTGAAGTGATGCTTTGATGGATATGGATGAAACGCTTTGGCAAGCCAAAGGGATTGAATCTTGGTTGATGCCTTTTGAGGCGACCCGCAGCCCTTGGCTCTGAGGGGCCTTCCCAGACCAATGAGGATTCCTCAAGATTAAAAGGCGCAAAGTCCCCTTAAAGGGGTTCGGGGCATTCTATATCGCCATTGCAGGCCCAGACTCGAAAGCTCGCACACGTTTTGCTTCACATAATATCACTCGATATCCAAACAACAACTATTCGAAAAGTGAAGATCCTGTTTCGCAGTGGAAGATTTCTGATCAAGTTAACTACCTAATGGAGGAAAGCATGAACGGTATACATATATCCCACTTCTACCACGCAATCCATTAGGTGAAATGTCGACCTCCGCGCACACTGATAACCGCAATAGTGGATAGGAAGTCAACACCGAACCGCCATTTCCGAACAACCAATCGTAACCACAACAGGTCTCCTATGAGCGTCACCCAACACACGATGTATATCTCTAACGACGGCCCACGATAATTCATCACAGATGCTCATCCCCTGAACCGTCTATGCCATTTACCCCATGTGAGTAGTTTCTCCGGATCGCGGCCTGAAACCTTTAGAATGAGCTGTGGAATTGAGGGCCCCGGAGGTCGACACATATAACCCACCGCAATCTGCAGCCAGAGAAAACTTTGGTTGCAGACCTTCCCCCCACATAGCTAGGATCCTTACGGCCCTCCTTAATATCCCGCTCCGTTAAAGTAGCCACCGCCCCTCCTAATTAATTCCCGTCACTGATAAGGCACAGGGGGAGGTTTTAGAGAGGCAGGGGGTTTTTATGTTCACACGGGCTTATACTTCACAGTGGAATGCGTATAAAACCCATTAATTCTGTTCCGTATCGATAGAAACCATAGGTAAGGAATTGGAAGAGTTTCCAGCTGCGCCTACACGGACATCCTCGAATATGATGCCAGCTTAACATGAAATAGCAAATAACAAGAGGGCGTTTAGCACGCCATGGCTTGTGAGGTAACTGTGGTTTGTAAGGTAACTTGTGTTTGGCAGTATGATACGTAGTTTAGAAGGTAAGTTTTTTAAACCCCATTACACAGTTTGAATAATACGGTGCTCTAAGGTTTGCTAAAAAAAAATTGGACCACTTTTACTATAATAACGATAAAAAAATTATTCTAATAATATGTTGTTACCATATTTTCCTCTCGATCTTAGGGCCTAGCCTAAACAGATACAAGTTACTTCCTTTTTAACCCATAAAAGTTTTATCATATCATACCAGGTGTTTGGCAACACCTACCTTACAAATCACAGTTTAGCACACCTTATAAAACGCAGATTGGAAACCCTTACAAACCGCAGCACGCCAAAACACCCCCTAAAGTTACGGAACATCCTCGCGTTGATATGTAGGTTCCAGCAGCTAGCCTGTGGGGGTTCGGGGCAACCTTCAACGAACTGATCAAGCTCTAGTACCCTTGTGTTGCGCAACTTGTATATGCCAGTATCGCATCGTTTTTCTAAAGCATTATCCAGCAACGCTTTCTAAGCGCACAAACCGAGTGCGAGTAGGTGGCCATAGCTTCAATTAGAGCTTTGATTGAATAAAGGTTCGGGAAAATCACGTCTACGGACAGAGAAGATTTGGTCCCAAGTCTAGCATTCCAGCTGTGCGCGCACAATACCTGAGTCTTGGAGAAAATTGGGTCACCACGCCCCAAAATATGCACCCCCTAGACTACCCCGCATCCAATTCAGTTTAAGTAGGGCGAATTGTTTGCACGAGTAGTCTCACATATGCCAAACTTTTGCCTATCACCATGAGCGGTGCTAAAACTTGACCATCAGGATTCTATGCTTTATCAAACTCGGCACATGATTGGAGGATCTGGCCTGTACATACAATCACATAATACCGCGCTAACTTTTTGTGGTGTTATATCAGTTTTTTCTTCCTCGAATCCCCTAACTTGATGTAAATTGATCGAAATGGGTGCGGCACTCGACTGCAAGGTCCTTAGGTCCTGGTGGATGCGGAGAACTTGGACGAAATGGCCTGAATTTACAAAACGCCCGATGGGATAGCGATGCGGAGGCTGCTCGATCTGACATCTGTGGGAGCGCGGTGAAACACGCAGTGATAACATGACAGCGTGCAGTGCCGGCACGATACCGGTTCTCGAATTGTAACGGTGATATCCCTCGGGCGGTCTGAAATAGCAAAATTCGTAGCTAAGGGTGGAGAACTCCCGAAGGAACACATCATTGCCCGCAAAATCGGTGGGGAGGGGAAGTAGGCAATAACGCCAAGAGTCGCTTCAAACTAGACAATGGCCGGAAGCACTACCATGGAGTACGGTACTTTACAGTACCGTCATAACCCGAACGATGCTTAAATCTTGGCAAGGCTCAGTGTGGCAACTAAAGGATTTTTTCGCCGCCTTGCTGCAACTGTCTTGACAACGGCCATGGCTTGAACCACACTAAATCTCCATCCACTCTACGAGTACCACAAGCAAGCAAGGACAAGTTTTTCAGATTTAGTACATCGGTTCTGTGGGTTAACTGGCTGTTTGCCGGCGATTTTAAACTCTGGTGACTCTTGATACGATGATTCTGCCTCCTGTTGTCCTAACATTTCGATAATTATCGATAAAACAGAAAAAATGGTACTTGTACGACCGAAGATAGGGGGGGTGAAAAGTCTTCATGTAAACAAAGCAATAAACAATCCATTGACGACTGTCTTATTTGAGAGCAGTTCTTGAGACCCTCAAAAGCTGCGCCACCAAGCCCTATTTTGTATTGGGAAAGTTAGTTGCGTTGCTGTGGTGATAAGACTGCCCAAGCTACTTGTATGATACAACGGTCTTAGCAAAACCTCCCCAATAGTATTTCATAGCTGGCATGCAGAATCCTCTGCATAAATGCCAGGAGACCATCTCCCTACCGGTATTTGGACAAGCGAAAACCCACCCTCAACACCAACAACAATTCAGATAGTGGATCTTACCTATCTCAATTGGGTTCTCCACTTATTTTTCTTCTCATCTGTCTCTCAATTTGCATTGGGTCAATCCTTGTCTACCTTTTATCCTCCCATCCTCCAGTGTAACCATCGAGTCATCAGAGCATCCATTCTTCACAAGTACCGGTACGGGGTGGCCGGCACACCATCTACCCAAAGGAGGATCAAGAGAATATCCCACACCTGTATTGTGCCACAAGTAGAGGGGTGGGCGTAATTAGTAATCAGGCTAATGTTCTTCTCTTTTCTTTGGTCGGGAGGAAAGCGCAAAGGAATTGAGGTAGCACAGATGACTCGACAAACCAAGGATTGAGCCTCTAGGAAGAAATACAGATGCCAGTGTCCGGTGGTTGAGGAAACCCATCCATAAGTTACGAGCCAATCCCGGGCCCTCCTTCTATCATGGAATACAGTGCCTTGTTTGGCACCACAAGAAATTGCTAGATGAATAGTTGCGTTTTTAGTGGCATAAAAATATGTTGCTGGTATTCTAGAGGGAGTAGCTAGGACTGACCGATAATAAGGTTCTCTCGTCAGTGGTCAAGCATTATTATGCCGAAACAACCCTTATAATTCGCTATCTCCTGCACGCCTCTAATATCCGCGTTCAGGGACAAAAGGTCTTGAGAAGAGTTGTTGTGCTTTTCCCGTCACGATAACATCGGCCTTCAGGACATGTTGGATCTCATTAGGTTAATTGGTATGCGCAATTCCGATAACTTTTCAAGCTAACCTATCGGGTTATACGGTAGCGAATCGCAAGGGTTTTTACGGTACTGATGATACCTGCAGCCCGTCCCCGGAATTCCAAGGTTAGCATGAACTGGGAGCCTATTTCTGGTGAAAGGAGCGCTTAAAAGAGGGCAAAAAGTTCCACCAAACGTTTACAGGGAACAGGGCACCTCCCAGACCTCCTGCCTCCATGGACAACCTCCAATTGCCGCTTATCTTGAGGCTTATGTGATAGTAAAAGTACCGGTATACCGAATGCTAGTACCCATCCAATCCAATCATTGAAGAAGAGCCAAAATCATAGCCTTCGTGCCTGTTATTCGCTCGGGAAACTTATGTAAAGCGGCCAAGGTATGATAAAGTGGTACAATCATCCTCAATCCGTCCCACCAGTACGGGGCTATTTTCTGGATATGGAATTCTGGAATTGTTAGAACAGCCAATGAACTGCCCGAGCATGGAATGGAGCGCCGAGGAGGAATTGTGTTGCGGTATTGACCGTTTGGCAACGGGTGACCTTCTCTAGCCGCCTTGTCCAAGATGGTTGCGATTTTGAAACTCCCCCACCTCCGTCTGCAAAATTGACCCGGAGAAGAAAGAGGGGAGAAACCTTTACTACCGGTACCCCACCCCCCCCCAATATTTCAACAAACTCGTCGCTCTCATGATAATCGGGCATCTAGACTCATCCTTACTATTGCCCAGGGTATACAACCGCATGCAATACGCAACCTACCGTATTACCGGTAGCCCCTCATCTTCAGCCAGGAACGGTGCAGTATGTTTTCGGCTCTTCCTTAACCTGTGATGCGGAGCTTCCATCTCTTGCTCCCCCCAAACCCCTTTTTCCTTTGATATTTCTCTCTCTTCCCCTCTCTCGCTTTCTCGCTTCCTCTCACCGTGCCACCGCAATACGGCACTGACGTGTGACAGCAGTCTCGCATAACGAGGAAATCGAATTCTGATTATTAAATATCGCTTTCTGTCACACTTTGCACTGCCCTGTCCGTATCATACTGATCCCCACACCTTCTCTATCGCACAATCTACAGTATATCACCCACTTCCAAGCCCCGGGAAGCCGCGCATAGCTAAGGTACTCGAGCACCGTATATCAACCCCCAGTGCCGCGCTCCCAACTTTATATCCACCGAGATATCTCCATCAACCCTTTTCACCTAACCCCGTTTCAAC